>BBXU01000651.1:0-94014 GCA_001598975.1 Parachlorella kessleri | reverse complement strand
TATCCCCTGTGTGCCTTGTGTGCCCCCCTCCATCCACCTTGGGGACCCCTCCGCTGTGGGTGCGTGTGTGCAGGACAAGCTGTTCCGCAGCTACATCGAGATGGAGCTGCAGCTGGGCAACATCGACCGCTGCCGGGTGCTGTACAACAAGTACCTGGAGTGGAGCCCAGCCAACGCGGGCGCGTGGGGCAGGTGGGTGGGCGGGCTGGTGCCAGCTGGGGTGCTTGTATGGGGTCCCAAGCAGCACCTGGTGTTGCCTAGCTGTTGTGGGCTACATGTATCTCCTCTAGTGGAGCTCAGCAGGTGCCACTGCAGGAGGGCGGGCTGGCTGGCTGGCTGGCTGGCTGGCTGATGGGGTGCTGTACTCAGGCATGGCCCCGCGGACACTCTATTTGCAAGCCGTACAGCGAGTCATCCTGAGGTGCTGTTGACCGTACAGCTGCGCGGGGTTGCTACCGCGGTTCTTTCGCCAGGCGCTGTGTTCCTCCGCAGGTAGTCTCACCCGCACCTTGGGTAAAACAAGCTGGCCTACCAGAGGCTAGGACAGAGGGGGTTCCTCTCTTGCAGGGTGTACTTTGCCCACCCCCGCCTGCGTGCCGCAAGCTCTCGGGGCTCTGCCTGGCGCAGGTTTGCTGACCTGGAGCGGTCGCTGGGTGAGGGGGACCGGGCGAGGGGCATCTATGAGCTGGCCATTGCGCAGCCGGCGCTGGACATGCCGGAAGCCATCTGGAAGGCAAGTGCATCAGACTGGGGTTGATTGGAGCGCGGCCAGCCTGGGGGCGTAGGCCCAAGCAAGGCCGCCCTGGCGCAGGGGTTATCTAGAGCCCATTGGAGAAGCAGCTTCCGCCACAGGGAGGTCTTTACGAAAGAGGCGAGCGCAGGCATGAAATGGGCCACTGTGCGACCGGTCCTGGGTGGGCACGGGCTCATCTGTAGGCCAAGAAGGAGAGCTGGGGAAAGAGGGAGGCGCCACCTCCCTTCTTCCCAGCGGGCAACGTGGCTCCCCGCCGGAGGCTGCAGGCTTATGCCGTCCTCCTGGGCCCCTGTGCCTCGCTCAAGGCCCAGGGGACCTTGCCCTCAAGCTGCGGCTGCCGCGTGTGCTGGCCCTGTGCAGGCATACATCGACTTTGAGATCCAGGAGGGCAACCGCGAGGGCGGCCGCGAGCTGTATGAGCGCCTGCTGCAGCGTACGCAGCACGTCAAGGTACGCGTGCACATGAAACCACCACCCTAGGGACGGCGCCGCGCACGAGCGGCCGCTATGCTGCCTCGCTTGTAGTTGGGTGTCCTTAGTAGGACTTCGCGGGGGTTGAAGCCCAGCGGTGGATGTTTTGGTGGCAGGTGGCTGGCTCTCTGCACCACACGTGGGGCTTTGGGTGCCTGCCCAGTCCCTGGGGGGGGCGTCTGAGGCAGAACGCCTGGCATGTCCTGCAAAGCATGATAGATGGTCCGCCTGTCCAAGTAACTGTTGGCAGCCCCAGGTCCTCATGACGGTTGCTTTGTGGCAGCTGGCACTGGGATCGCATAAGGATGCTCCCCTGCCACCTGGTGGCCGGCCACCAAGGCCTTTGATGTATTACAACCCCCAGCTGTGCTGGTGAGCAGGTGTGGCTCTCCTATGCCAAGTTCGAGGCGACACCGTTGGCGGTGCTAGCAACGCCTCCGGAGGAGGAGCAGGAGGAGGAGGGGGGCAGCGAGGCCAGGTAGCTGAGGGGGGGGGGGATGGGCAGGGGGTGGCGGGCATGCGTGCGCAGGGTAGGTGTTGCCGACCGACTGGCTGGGCTGCCTGATTAGGGTGCTTGCGCAGTGCGGCTGGTTCTGCCTGCCCCAGGTCAGCGCTGGGCAGCCCTGTGCCGGTGTGAAATACTGTGTCGGCTTTGCAGCGGGGGGTGTGATAACGTGACAAGTGCCCGTTGCGCCATGCACAGCTGACGCCTTGTGACGCGGAGATTTGCCAACAGCAGCCATGGCGCTCTTGTCAACGCCCTGTGGCTCCTCCCCTGCGCAGGCGGCAGCGTGAGGCCGAGGCGGCGGAGGCAGAGGGCGGCGCGGCGGGGGCGGCGGAGCGCGAGACGCGCGCTCGGCGGGTGTACGAGCGCGCGCTGCGTGCGCTGCGGGAGGGCCAGCCGGACGCCAAGGAGGAGGCCGTCATGCTGCTGGAGGCGTGGCGGGAATTCGAGGCGGGATGCACGTCCAGGTGGGGGCTGCTCGGCGTGAGTTGACGTGGCTGTGCTTTGCTTGCTGGCTGTCGCAGGGTTTCCAGGGTAGCAAGAGTGTGCGCCCAGGGGCCTGCCACGCAAGGGCTGGAAGGCAGGCTGCATGTCTAGGGGGCAGGGCAGCGCGGCAGCAGGCACCAGTGCTGCGCATGCTCCTGCACCGGGGGGGGGAGCTCTGGTGGTTGCCTGAACAGACCCGATAAGCATATGCAATGCAGTGCGGCCCTCTGTAAAGAAGCGACCAGCTCGTACCCTGCACGCCGGTTGCTCTCCTGCCCTGCTGGCCGCCCTGTGCCTCCCGGTAAACCTGCTGCTTCGCTGTGGTACTGTGCCGCCTGCCCTGCAGGCCGCCCGACGAGCGTGCACGCGCGGTTGCGGCTGTGGAGAAGAAGATGCCGCGCCGCGTGAAGCGCAAGCGGCCCATCGTGCTGGAGGACGGCACGGAGGCGGGCGGCATGGAGGAGTACTACGACTACATCTTCCCGGTGAGTCGTCGCTTTGGTAACCCGGGTGGTAACCCGGGTGACAAATGGCTTTGCAGGGTTGGGTCGGTTGCATTGGCCGCCTGGGTACTGGTGGCCTGGGTGGGCGGTAAGGTCCAGGTGCACAGCTGCTGAGGGGGTGTAGTAGGGGTGTGGCATGGCTCGCTCAAGCAGGCCAGGCGCGGGGTTGTCGGGCGGAGGACGTCATGTTGAATGAATCTCTGAAGGGGGCTTGGAAGGGGTGGGTCGCTGCCAGTTGCATGGTAGACATGCCCAAGCTGTAACACCTCCAGCACCTCTAATCTTGGGTAGGTGGGGGACCCGGGCCAGCATACGTTGCCAGAAGGCTGGGAATGATTGTTGTTTGCTAGCATGAGCAGAGGTTCAGGCGATAACTGCCTGTGTGTGTGTCTGCAGGAGGAGAGCGCTGCGGCACCCAACTTGAAGATCCTGGAGGCAGCTTACCGCTGGAAGCGGCAGCGTACTGACGACGATGGTGCTGCTGCTGAAGCCGAGGGGCAGTAGAACTGCTGGGTGGCAGCAGCCCTGGCAGTGCTTCATGCAGTATATGCAGTAGACCCTAAGTAATTGGCTAGGCAGTAGTGAGGGGGGTCCGTCTCTTACATCAAACTGCATCAAGTTGTGGAGCAGACGAGGTGTGTCAGGCTGGTGTGTTGTGCGGAAGTTCCTGTTGATGCTTGGCTGACCGCTGTGCAGGTGATCCCCTCTGTAACCTTGTGATTGGCACGGAGGCTACAGGCCCAGGGTGTGGTAGCCAAGACTGTGCGCTGGATACACTCCTGGCTAGACGTTTTTGGCACTGCAGAGAGTCTCAAAGCGTACCAAGAAGGCTGGGAGAGGGGCTATGGGGGCTTTAACTAGGCTAGGCCGCCGCCTCTCAATGGGATGCGAACCCCTGAGACGCAGCGTCTATGTCTCCAAATGCGTTGGATTGTGTCGAGGGAGAAAGTGAGATAGCTTCGTACCGACCGACTCCTGAAATAGGGGCCTTCGAGGTGGGTTCGCCGGCCGCACAGCTTCCCAACGTGCTGGCAGTAACCACGCACACCGACCCAAGCTTTTGTTATTCGCCGCTTTGTTTAGCCCAGAAACTTGCTAAGCACGCGCCTTGCACGACTTCCACTTATTCAGTTAGGCGCCGCTCTTTGGGTTTCTCACGTGCCAGGTAAATGCCTCTGCAGCTAGCCAGCGTGTGTCATGTCCAAGTACGATCATGGGCATTGCAACACCACAAACGGTCGGAACTAGGCAGGAACTCTGCCTTTGGTAGTCGCCGGGCACCTTCTGGTCGTGGCGGCTGCGCGCGGGTCTTTGGACAGTCTGGGTCAGTTATCATGTTCAGCTGATCCGGTCCCTTCTATCAATATAAGTACCCTCTATATGCAATAGAGTGGCCTGTCACGCCGCAGGATGGTGGTACTGGGGGACACTCTTCCCAACTTTGACGCAGAAACTACTCAGGGACCTATCAAATTCCACGACTTTGTGGACAACTCGTGGGTGGTAAGTTGGCCGTTGAACACCAGTACCATACTATTGTACACCCGGTCAACTCCTTGATATGCACAGTGCAGCAGCAGACAGACATGGTTCCACTTAGGACCTGGAGGCATGGTTATCCAGTGGATACCACATGCAACGGCTTCCTGCTGCCCTGCAGATCCTCTTTTCCCACCCCAGTGACTTTAGTGAGTAAAGCAGGGCCCACGCCTGTACCACAGGGATAGTGGTACCGCGCCTCAAGTCACAACACATATCCGCTGGTCCCGCTTTGCTGATGATGAAGGGGGTGTAAACAAGTCTGCTTGTCCTCCTGCCTCCCAGCTCGGCCCAGCGCCGTGCTCTCTCACCTGCTGGCTTCAAGTCACCTCAACTTTCGGTTCCGCCCCTGTAGCCCCTGTGTGCACCAGCGAGCTGGGTCTGGCCTGCAAGTACCAGGATGAGTTCAAGAAGAGGGGCGTCAAGCTGATTGCCCTGTCATGCAACAGCCTCGACAGTCACAAGGGTGAGAGCAGGGCTGGATATGGGTCACCTTAGTGTGGTTAGCTGTGGGCAGTCGGTTGTGTATCACACCGCTCTCTCTCAGGGTGGCGTGAGGAGCGTGATCAGTGCTACTGCAGTTTGATACCGGTATGGTTTCATCGGCTAATTGGCCTGACAGATTACTGCAGGCCCCCTGTGTTGGCAGGCCCTTAGGCGGTTAGGGTGCCGAGGTGTGCGTCCTCTGTTGTTGCTGGCTGCAGGATGGGTGAAGGACATTGAGGGCTCCATGTCGTCTGGAAGGAAGCTAGAGTTCCCCATCATTGCCGACCCAGACCGCAAGATAGCCAAGGAGTGAGTGCACTGGTCATGGGTAGTATGTGGGTAGTAAGCGGTAGTGGAGGTGGCGGGGCATACATGGGACACTAACACAGGGTCAAACCAAGCCCGGCCTGGCCAGCTGCCTGCCAGCACTGCAAACCCGCTGTGAGGTTCCAGCTCATCCATCTACCAGCCACTCCAAAGTGTACCACCGCTGGGTGGGTCACACAGGTACTTTAATGATACTAGCCATGCATGCTGTGCTTTGCTGACCAAGGCCGTTGCTGAGGCTCAGGGTTCCTCACGCCACGGTACAACAAACAACCTGGTCCTGCCCCTGTCAGCTAGCAGTGCAAGGGCGTTGCTGCGTCTCAAGACTGATTTCTTCCCCACCATAAGAACCTCACAAGGCGCTGCCATACCCCCTGTTGCAGCTTTGGGATGCTGGATCCTGACGAGAAGGACGATCAGGGGCGTAGCTTTGCAGCGCGGGCGGTGTTCATTGTGGGACCCGACAAGACCCTCAAGCTGTCTCTGCTCTATGTGAGTGCCAGCACAAGGATTCAAGCAAGGGGATGGGTGACTGGCTCTGGCAATAGCCCCCTTGGCTGGCTGCCACTATGGAGGCGCCCTTCTTCCTGCTGCTTTCGTCCCTGGGCCACGCCACCCTAGGCAGGCAACCTTCACATGCGTGCCTGTGCTGCTCCTGGCCATGTCGTATCCCAGCAGCTGCATCTGTGGCACTTTGCGCTCATGCACTTCCTCTGTCTAGGCCAGCACACGGCCTGTAGAGTTACTACAAGGCCTGTCCTCTGAAAGGTGCATGCTTGCCTTGTGCAGCCAAGCTCCACTGGGCGGAACTTCGATGAGGCAAGTGCAACTACAGGGTTAGCTTAGGTGTTGGCCAGGAGGCCGACTCCAGTAATAAGGGGGTGCAGTGCGTATCGCCCTGCTACACAGCAAAATGCCAGTTGTCCTGTCGATTGTTAGAGTTGGGCGCGTTGTCTGCCTTTCGCAGCGCCCACCTGGGTTGGTGCATTGGCGGCTGGCAGGACAGTGCACAACGGTAGTCAACCATGCTATACAGTGCCCACTTGGAATTAGTGCCCG
Organism: Parachlorella kessleri; assembly: GCA_001598975.1. NCBI lineage: Eukaryota > Viridiplantae > Chlorophyta > Trebouxiophyceae > Chlorellales > Chlorellaceae > Parachlorella > Parachlorella kessleri. The sequence goes on along the minus strand of BBXU01000651.1, from coordinate 87,884 downwards.
GCTGGGGCACCTGCTGTAGCCGAGTTGCTGATCAAGTGCCGTTAAGCCATGTGAACACTCAAACTTGCTAGGCCGGCTTGGGCCACTGTCATCTTACTTACTATTATCAGCTTGTGCCAAGTGCAGATCATCCGGGTGGTGGACTCGCTCCAACTGGCTGACAAGTACCCACTGGCCACACCTGCCAACTGGAAGCAGGGGGAAGAGTGAGTAGGCTGGGGTGGGAGGGGTGGTAATCCCGCATGGGTAGCCACACTACCACTCTGTAATGCTTGTTTCCGCCTATGGCCTTCATGTTAATCTATTGCTGGGCTTTGCAGCTGAGGAAGCGACCACTGCGTCAGCATGCATTCACATGCAACCACAGGGAGGGAGGAGGGCTTGTCGTTCATCGTTCTGAGAACATGCTGCTCTGGAAGGGGGGGTTTGAGAGGGGCCGCCACCCCGTCATCCCAAGAAGCACCAGTGCTGTGGCGAGACAGATTCCACTGCTGGCTGGGGTTACATTGCAGGGTGATGATATCGCCCAAGGTCTCGGAGGAGGAGGCACACAAACTGGTGAGGCTGCGGGTCACTTGAGAGATGCACCTAAGCCAGGCCATTGCTGAAAGAGTGGCGGGCAACTGTCCGCATTAATGTGTTATTGGGTGACCTGAAGTGGAGGGGACGATGCCCTGCCAGGGCAGTGACTGCCGGCATGGGCAGTGACAGCAGTAGACATGTGGACCATGCTGCCGCCTCGCTGCACTACACCCAAAGGCTGTCATGCAAAGGTGGTTTGGCCACAAGCAAGTGCGCAAGTGCAGTGGTAGTGATGTTGCCCAGGGTTCAACCCAGGTGCTCAGGCTGGACAGTTGCGGTATATTGTACATGTTCTGCCATGATGTCCTTGCAGTTCCCCGACTACCGGACCATTTCCGTGCAGTCTGGCAAACTCTACATCCGCAAGACAAAAGTGCCTGAAGAGTGACGGGTGTTGGGCCAGTGCAGGCGCCAGAGGTGCCCAGCCTGGTGTTCTGAGCAGCCTTGTCATGTGATGCAGATAACTGCGCGGCTGTTTACAGTCCTTCAGCAAAGCGTTTTGCTTGGCATGCTGTAGGAGGCTTAGGTACTGTCGTGCATGCCTGCGCTGTCCCTTTAACGTAAGGCCGCCTTGTGCATGCAGATGTTTGCAGTAACTTGGTGGTACTCCATCAACGGTACCCTGGGTGTCTTGAAGTATCTTAAACTCAAATGACCACATGGTGGTCGGACTTGTAATTATAAACTGGGCTGCACAGCACAGGAGCGGCAAAATGAGAGCTGCAGCGCTTTGCATGCCTATTAAACACTTGCACACTGTGTATGGGGTAAACCCACCAAGCCAGGTACTGCACGATTCGGGATCAAAGCAACAAAAAGACTTCCCCATCATAGCGCCAAAGGGAACTTTGCTTGCCTGCCATCAGAGCTGTAGCCACCACAATCCTCTAGAGCCCAAGCAACATGCTAGGAGTGCACACATACTCTCCGAGCTGGGTTTGTTGTAATGTAAGCAAAGGTCGCAGCAACGATCACCGGCTGGGTTTGCTACGACACTACGCGCATGCAGAAGGGCAAACATGGCCATGGGAACACAGGGAAAGCTTAGCTTCATGTACCATGAGACTACATTTGTAATGGAACCTGTTGGCTGGCTGCCAAACAAAGAGCGTGTAGAGCTCTAGGCCCAGCACTACCAGCTTCATTTCAGAAGTAAAAACGCATGCAAAACAACATTGTACAGGTGAGGAAAAAGACACCGATAAAAGCTGAACTGCCTTTTGTAGCCTGCCCTCCATCCCTACAGCACATACAAGCGCTAGGGGTACTGTACTGACCGCTGACAAAAAACAGATGCCGTAGTGGAACATGGACAGCGCACTTGTTTGGAACCATGTAAAACCTCTCATGCGCGGCCGCGGCAGGTAGCAGCACACACCCTTCTTGCGCAAGACACCTTGGCTGGCCACACAGGTACAACCGCCCCTTAGCAGGGCTACTGGAGTATGGCTTGAGGAAGAGCACAGATCAATCGTAATAAGTTAAGAAGCAAGATCAGGCCCAATGACTGTACGATAAGGCGCTGCTTGCAAGACAAGTCGTCAACCAAGAAGTGAAGCAAGGACCTCGTAGGATAGGAATGCGGCTCGCACAAGGCCATACCGCCAATGCTGGGAAAAGGAAGTGCCACAGCTTCAATAAGAAACCCCCAAATCCATTAATAAGTCACCGTCCCTGCCCACGCTGCCGAACCTATACACCCACAATACTCCTCACCACAACCCTAGCCCTTGGCTGCTGCGGTGCTCAGCACACGCAGGCCCCTAGCTGAGCCCAACACGCCTTCCGCCCACGCCAAGCCCTCCGCATCGCCCCCCTCACCAGACCCAGTAACAAAGCTGTCAACTGCCCACGACTCAACGCGCCAGCTAGGCGCGGAGCTCCTGCTGCCGCACTGGGCCCCTGCAGTGCCAGTAGCACGCCTGCTGCCACGCGCCTTCTTGCGGCTGGCCTCGGCCTGCTGCCGCGCTGCCCTAGACATCACATCCACCAGACTATGCTCGCTAGGAGGGAAGCCCAGGCTCTGGAGTACCTTGGGGCACGCTGACTGGAAGGTCACAGCTGCGAGGTTGGGCAGCACGGTGAGACACTCCAGCCCTGCACAAACGGAGAAGCGTGCGTGGTACTCAGCAAAACAGGCAGTAAAACTTGGTGGGTGCAGTATGTCAAATACAGCCTCAGGTGCAGAGATTACTGTGCTCTTCAACCCTCAGCATTTGAGCTACTGGGCTCCCTTCGCTCACTACCAACATGGTGTGTTATGTCCAAACAACCCTCATTATCTCACCTGGAGCTGCAGCAAGTTCCCGCAGAAGGCGCCGGCAGGGTGCGGCCTTGCTGCCCACGCCGCCCCCAGACAGGTGTAGCCACACCACCTGGTCTCGCCACACTTGGCTGCCGCTGACCGTGTACCGACGCAGCGCCGGCTGCCGCAGGGCCCACGAAACGTCTACTGCCAGCTGGGTTGCTGTGCTAGAGGTGATGTGCAGGTGCAGGGCTGGCCCACGCAAAGCCGCACGGCCCTGCGGGGCCGCTGCAGCCGCCCGTGACGGCAGGCTACCAGTTCCTGGCTGGATCGGCCGCTGCTCATGAAGCCATTTGGAGGGCCCCACAGCCTTGGCCCACAGTGAGCTGAAGCTGCCGCTCCTGCCCGCGACAGTTGCAGCCTCGCACTCAGCCTGCTGCTCCTCCGTGGACAGCCAGGCGCCTAGGCGCCTCAGGAAACGGCCACTGGCCTGCGAGCTGCTGCTGCCCACCGTGGCACCCTCCAGGGAAGAGCTCTGGCTGCTGCCTCCACTGCCATTGCTCCCCCAGCTGGGCAGCAGGATGTTGCCAGGCCCCAGAACCGGGCAGGCGGCGGTGGTGCGGGGGTTGGTCAGTGTCACCATGGTCACGCTAGGCGGCAAAGCACGCAAATCGTGCGTGGCAAAGCTGCCGAGCCGCAGCTCCACTAGGGAGCTGAGCCCAGCAACTACTGTAGAGTTGAACCCAGGGGCCTGGCCTTCCCACGCCTGCAGGCCTAGCACGGAGACCGACTGCGGCAGCCGGATGGGCGCAAGGTGGCTAACGGTAGTGCCAATGCCGCTGCTGCTGGTACTTGTGGCGCCTGGGGCAGGAGCCGCTTGGAGATGGAGGGGCGCTGCCAGTGTGGGCTGCTGTTGGAGCAGGCCGTGAAGCTCTTTCAGGTGAGGGAAGACAGATAGGTCCAGGCCAGGGGTCAGAGGGATAGGGCCCAGCATACGCAGCGTCTGCACAGCATGAAGGTCTTATGATGAGGCTGTTGCACAGAGGCGAATGGACGTGGAGCCTGGCGCAGACCACGCTCACAGCATTAGACAGTCTACTCGGCTAGAGGGAGTTCAGACGGGCAGAGCTCAGGGCTGCTCATCTCATGCAGGGCTCGAAAGACAGCCAATACACTGCTCTGTGTCACACTCTGCGACATCAACTGTATGCACACTTGAACCGCCCACGCACCGAAGCCGAGTGCGCCAGGAAGGCTGGCTGGTGCAGCAGCGCAAGGGCCTGGGTGTCTGGGCACCACTCAAGGGCAGCCACAGGTGTGCGCAGCAGCATCTCCCGCTCTTTCTGTGTGGCAGGCGTCCTGCAAAGCAGTCGATGGAACAAGAGTTAGCCCCAGCGTTGCCAGCGCATAGTCACTGACGTACAAAGTAGCACCCACTAGGCTATTAATGCAGGCCCTATTACTTGCGCTCGTGGGCACCGGGTGCGCTGCCTACAACCCAGAGCCGGCAAAGACATCAACCATACACGCTCTGGTGGTGTCGAGACCAGGGTCGCCATCTCAAAGCTAACACAGCTGCTGCCCACTCACAAGAAGCAGAAGCGCTTCTCGGCCTGCTGGCGCTCCACCCAAAGCACCGATGCCACGTCGTCTGGGGCCTGCTCGTCACTGCCGAAGTTTGAACTTGAGTAAAAGGTGCTCACCAGGTGGCTGCAGCAGCAACAGTTAAACCAGGGCACCATGGATGCTTGACTGAGTATTACTTCTAGGTTGAGGCTGTGTCCACAAGGTATGCCACATCCTTGCTTAATGTCCACTCACTGAGGCCGTTGAGTGCCCCTGCCAGTGCGCCACAGCAGACGGCATTGGTGGGTCCATTAGTGCGCCGCCGTGCACCCTGTGCAGCCTCCGACCTTGCCATCCAGGGACTAGATGCTGCACAGCCAGAACATGCCGCCATTTTGCGATGCTCGACCTCACCTGCCCACCAGCTCCTCCCGCAGTGCCGCCAGCATTTCAAAGCCGTCCACCCAGGCCGCCACCACCTCATGCTGCGCAGGACGCTGCACAGGCGCCCATGGGTTAACTGCTGCAGCAGGTCCCCGTGGGCTGGACGGTGGGCTGAGAGCAGCAGCCTCGCCAGAGGGCGGGAGGAGGAGGGAGGGCCGGGTTAAATGCAGCTCTGGCAGGGCCCTGATGGCGTGGGTGGCATCGGCGGAGGAAAGCCGGCCTGCGTTGCAGCGCGAGGCGCTGTAGGCGTAGATCTGCATGCGCTGGAACATCAGCACCACCTGCAGCGGGAGGGGCAGGTGAGGTCCTGTGTTAGCCAGGGTCCCTTCTCCCTGCTTCGGATGGCTTTCAAAAATACCCTTTGCCCGCTGACAAACCCCAAGAGCCGGCCAGGCGCAGCCTATGCATCATAGGGCCGCTCCGGAAGGCATCTACGCTGGGAGACCTGCAAATACCATACAGTCTAGCCTACATTTGTGCTTGACAAGGCGCCCCCGCCACTACCCACCTGGTCCAGGGAAGCGCTGGCTGACACCTCCTCGGCCAAGGTTTTATAGAGCGCCAGGTCGTTCCCAATATCCTCCGCCAACTCCCAGAAAGGCGACGCCGCTCTGCCGCTGCCGCTGCGCTGCGTGGCACACGGCACGCCCAGCACCAGCCTTGAGGCCTCCACACGCACATTGCGCGCTTGCCGGCACAGCTGCGGCCAGTCGCTGAGCAGTACCACACGCGCCTTAAGACGGAGGTGCCTCAGCTGCATGCTGGGCGGCAGAGTCAGCGAGGCAGACGCCCCCAGGCAGATCTGCCGACCCTGGCTGGAAAGCTCTAGGCGTGTTAACGCCGCCGGCAGGCGATCCAAGCTAGCCAGCTGGAAGTGGCCAGATATGGAGAGCTGTGTGAGGGCTGGCAGGCTGCTCAAGTGCGCAAGGTCAACCTGGGTGAGCATGCCCTCCAAGGGCGGCGCCGCAGCAGCGGCTTTGCGTTGCGGCGCATTGGCTGCAGGGCAGCGCAGGTCCAGCCGGCTAAGGCAGCGCAGCGTGGGCAACAGAGCGCGGATGAGCTCGAGGTTGGGTAGCCCAGAGAGGCGCCGCAGCGTTGGTGCGGAAGGTGACACGATTTGAAGTGGCAGGCCTGGGTCGGCAGCTAGCTGGGACCCTAAGTGGGCTGCAAAGCCGACCGCCTGCGGACCAGGCGGCAGCAGCCAGGTTTCTAAGCCAGGCAAGATTGAACAACTAACCGAGGGAATAGGTACCCCTCCTGTGGGAGAGTAGATCCAGCCGTGAGCTGATAGTCAACAGGTAGGTACCCAGAACAGGATGGGTACTGCGTTGACAAGCAGAAGCAAAGCCCTAGCAGTATCACCCACCTGCATGCGCTGCGATGACAGCCAGTGAGTCGGCTCAGCCCTCGCATCATTGATGGACAGCTCCAGCAGCGTATCAGCGATAGCGGCCCTCCAACCCTTGCAGCATAAGGCCAAGGGTGCAAGCAAGCGAGCCACCGCGCGCTCCTGGCGCTGATTGCGAACCAGGTGAAGTACTATTTGGTGGGCGACTGCGTGGGGCAGTGAGCCCCAGTCTGCTGCTGGCCGTGCACCCATGCGACCTACCACCGGAACACCCACGGGCATGCACTGCCGAGGGTGCGCAGGCGGCGTTCGATAGTCAAACCGAAATAACAGATGAGGTTTGGCCTGCTGGCAGCCCTGCCTAGATTCGCTGGCAAACCAGCCAGGCGAGCGTCGTTAGTCAGCAAGGGAGTCAGAAAGCGTGTTGGTAAACTTGGCGTAAGATCAAGGTTGGACAGGCAAACTTGTCGAACCCAAGTGTGTGTATGCTCGCCTCGGCGCAAGCTAGTGTAGTTGATGCGCGGCGCCTGCCGGGAACTAGCGGACCATGACGCCGGATCACTTTCGGTCAGCCTGTGCATGGCAGCGCTTGCAGGTGGAGTTTTTGGAGTAAACTATGCGTCTCCACGCAACGCTTTGGCTCAGACTGGTTTGTGGAGAGAAGGGCTGTGCACACACAGCTGTGTGGAACAGGACGAAGGGGTCCCCACAGAAGGGTGCAAAGACTCCCACAGCAGCTTGTGCAGCTTATGAATAGTGAGACGCAACTGAACAGCTTCTCTTTGCCGCCGGTCTACAAACTGAGCCAGCGCTGGACTAGTACAAATCTCCCAGACTGTGCCGCACCATCGAAGCCCTTGCCTCTTGCTCCAGCTCAGCGGAACGCCCAGCTTATTATCGTCCCTAGCAACCTCACACCTGTCTAAGAAGCAGGGCATACATCGCCAAAACTTCACTCGGCGGCAACAGTTCCACTCATCCCTCTTCGGCTATGAGAGCCCGAGGTAGAGGACACAACTACCAAGAAGGCTAGAAAACAGAGCGACAAGAAGAGTAATATATGCCCTCCCCATCATAAAATTGACGGGACAAAATGGGAGAGGGCCAGCATGGCATGGCAGGCGCCCCCGTGCTCAAGTACCTAGAGAAGGTCTGGACGCTCAGCAAACAGTAAATCACAGTTGAAGGCATTTGGGAGAAGACTGGCACCACTGCTTAGCCAGGCAGGAGGAAGAGTAAGGGAACATCACTGCGCTGCAGCAGCATCCCTGGCTTTCCGTGCCTTCAATGCGGCCTCCAGTTGTTCAACCGTCATGCCCTGCACAACAAGGCACCTGCTGTGGTGTTGTGCTACAACAATCTCTCTTCCCGCACGGGCGCTGACCAGCGCCTGACACAACGGTCGCCGCACCCTCCTTCACCTTAAGCGGCATGCTGTCCTACTCATTACACCACTGACAAGCAAAGTGGCACATGTAGCGCTCCCGGCCCACATTCCCAAAGACAGGCGCATCTGGCTTGGCACAACTGGCAACCTACCTGCAAATTGCCAGGCTCGTCGCCAACGTCGGCTGCTGATTCACTGCCGCTTGCCTCATGCTGTCCTGGCTGCCGAACTTCATCTGCTCCATTGGCTTGGCTAGCCGCATGCTGCACTGCCTCGCGACCTGCTCCAGATACAGGAGCGGTAGCAGCAGCAGCAGCAGCTGCTGCTGCCTCTGCACCCCCATCTTGAGGTCTGTCAACAGTGGGGCCCCCGGACAGGGCTTCATCAAGCATTGCGCTATTGGGTGACACAGCTGCTTCAGCCGCTGCATCAGGAGCTGCAGAAGCTGCAGCAGAGGAGCGGCTGCGAGCTTCCTGCAGGCCTGCCAAGAAAGCAGCCTGCTGCCGAGCATCAATTTCCCGCTCTGCTTGCACAGCTGCCAGCCGCTGCTGCTCCTGCTGCAGCTCAAACTCCACGTCAACCGCCGGCGGCTGTGGCTGCTGCTGCAGACACTCAAACAATCGAGCTGGGCCTACTGGGTGAGCAGAGCAATGCAAGGTGGGGCGCTGAGTCACTCCCAATGGCAGGCGGGGAGGATGCCAGGCGCCAACCCCGGCTAGGAGGTCCGTCCTGCTCAACAACAAGCAGCACAGCAGCCCCTGCATCTCCACTGCCCCCGAACGATTGAAGTTCCCAGCTACCCACCTGCTGCTTCATTTTGGCGGCAGACATTGCTCGGTTGGCTTTGTAGATAGCAGGGAACAACTTCTCATTATTCTCCAAGACCACTGTGCTGCCAAATAGCGCTGCACCGCCAAGCACCATTAGCAACCAGATGCCATTCTTGTTCACAGGCTGCTGCTGCAAAGGCTTGGCCAGCTTGGTAGCCTCACTGGCTGACACCGTCTGTATCTCCGCTGCTGCTGGGCTGCCTGTCACCAACCAAGCCGCTGCCGCCACCGCCACTGCTGCTGTTCGAAGCCGCTGCAAGGCTGCTGGAGCTTCCAGTTCGCCCTGCACATTTCCAAAGGAACCCTCTCACCCAACGCTGAGGTACCACGCCTAATGCCGCAGCAACAGGAGGGGTGGCACAACCGGGTTCAACACCCTGTCCCCACCCTTTTAAGCACCTTTGGGTCATGCTTCGCAATAACTCTGACGCAGCCTGCCCGGGGTCTGTTGCAGCAAGCATGTCGTAGCCTGCTGGTGGCACTCGCAGCACAGGGAGCCCGGGAAGTAAGTGAAAGTGGATTCATCTTCATTAGAGGCTTGTAGGGCACCGTCTGTCAGAACAACCGAGGCCAGGAGCCTCGATGAGCAAGGAACTCTACCCAGCGGGAGAGGAGCCCGCCAGCGGCCAATTTTCTCAGTAGCACCCATGCACATGGCTAGCATTCCATCTTGGTCCTCAGTCATATGATCACACACACTATACTATAATATCTCCACCTAAGCTTGACCTGACAAATCCGAACCAAATTCCCATCACTGAACTGATCAGAGGCCGTATTTCTCTTGTGCTTTGCATCTCTTTCCTTCCAGACAAGTTTTGACAAGATGATGCCTATGGGGGCTCCTGTCACGGTGCTCCAGACAAACACTAAAAGAGAGACCGGGCGTAAAGCACAGCTTAACAACGTGCAAGCAGCCAAGGCAAGTCTTAGTAGCTTTGTGGATCCTCAACTCACACTGCTTGCCCGGAGTGGGAACGACCTCCCAAGTTGGCCCTGATCAGTTGCATGGTTTGACTGCTATGAGTTTAGGTTGCCATCTTTCCTGTGAACTTCCGTTTTCGTGCAGGCGGTGGCAGACATCGTGAGGACGACGCTGGGGCCTCGTGCCATGCTAAAGATGCTGCTGGATGCCAACGGGGGTATTGTGCTAACAAATGATGGCAACGCAATCCTCAGGGAGATTGATGTCTCCCACCCAGCAGCCAAGGTGGGCTGAAGAGTGCTCTACAGCAGGCTGACTGGTATCATCTGCTCCTGGCCTTTGGTCTTCAGCTGTTGCAAGGTCGATTGCATGCTGGGTGCCTGCAGTCCATCATTGAGCTGAGCCGGACACAAGATGAGGAGGTGGGCGACGGCACCACCTCTGTCATCATTTTGGGTGAGCTGCAGTGCTGTGCTGGAGCAGCAGCCAAGCTGAGCACTCCTTGGACCACACCCGCCTCTTGAATTTGCCTGCCGAGGGCGCCTTCTTGCATTTTGCTCCTCGTAACAGCGTGCATCGTTTGGCAGCAGTTGAGCAACCTTGGTTTGCAGATGCACAGCTGTCAGGTCAGCAGCAGCCGGCATCGGTTACTGGATCTGCTTGTAGTGCTTGCTGGGCTACGGTGACACTTGCAATTGGGGCGGGGTGCACACACTGGGCGCTGGCTGCACTTGGCTGTGTTGCAGCTGGGGAGCTGCTAGCCATGGCAGAGCCGCATTTGGAGCGCAACCTGCACCCCACCGTCATCATCCGTGGCTACATTAAGGCCCTGGAGGATGCGCTCGCAATCATTGACGAGATCGCCTTCCCCATAGACATCAACGACCGGCAGCAGATGCTGAACATCGTAAACAGCTGTATCGGTACCAAGTTTACGCAGCGGTTTGGCACTCTTATAGCGGTGCGTGGGGCTGAGGGTAGGCAGCAACTGGTGGAGCTAGTGTGTGATAACTAGCTAGTGTGTGATAACTAGCACGTGTGGGCCTAGCTTGCTGGCATGGGTGGGTAGCTCGGCACAGCTGCAAAAGTATTGGCAGCTGCTGGTCTTGCCCATATCGTTCTTCTGTGGCTTCTGAGGCGTCCACATGTTGACTATTTGAAACGGCCGCTGTGGAGATACCAGATGCCATTGTGATACTGATACTGCCCCGCCCTTGAAGACGCCTGCAAGAGGGTATGTTACAGGCGTTGTTGCCTGCTGCAGGATCTGGCCATCGATGCAGTGCAGACAGTGATGGTGGACCTCGGCAATGGCCAGCGGGAAATCGATGTCAAGAAGTATGCCAAGATTGAGAAGATCCCAGGTCAGCCATCGGCTAGCGGACGGGGGCCGAGTGCCTGGGAGCACGCAGCCGGATGGCAGCACTATTAATGGCAGGGTCCAGGTGGCAGATGTGTCGGCAGGCAAGGCTGCAGGTGCCTTGACCAGGCAGCTGTGGAGCATGCCGTGTCAGAAAACATTCCTGGCAAGTACATAACAGGTGCCCGTAAGTCTTGGGGCCTCCTGCCTGCTGGAAACAGGTGTTCCTCCCATGGGTACCAGAGGGCTCTCAAGGCGTCCCATGCAGCAGAAACCCTCAAGCCTATTGGTGGCGTCGGCATAGGGTTGTACTGCATAGGTTGTACCGGTGTCCCCTGTGTGCAGGCGGTGCGCTGGAGGACAGCAGAGTGCTGCGTGGCGTGATGTTCTCAAAAGACGTCGTGGTGCCTGGCCGCATGCGGCGGTGAGCAAGGGCGCTGTTGTGATACGGCCTCTGGAGCCGCGCGTGGAGCACCGCACAGAGTCTCAGCATGGAAGCCAGTTGCCCGTATGCTGCTATCTGGACATGATGCATTAGTTCAGCAGACTTCAAGCAGCATGGGCCGTGCTTGGGAACAGCAGCTCAGGAGGCGGTGGGCGGCCCCAAGTGGCAGGGGTGTTGGAGGCATGTACATGATTGTTCTGCCACTGCTTCTTAGAACCGCGGCCCCGCCAACGAATCGGGTGGTATCCAGGTTCCTACTGGGCTGCTAGCGTTACCCTTCTGCTGGGTGGGCGGTGGCTGGCGTGCAGGAAGATCTCCAACCCCCGGGTGCTGCTGATGGACTGCCCGCTGGAGTACAAGAAGCTGGAGAACCAGGCCAATGTGGAGCTCATGAAGGAGGAGGACTGGTGAGCCGCCCTAGCCCTGGGCCCAGCCCAGCCCAGCCCAGGCTCCCCTTCTTGGTTGCTTGCCTAGGGAAGGGCCCGTGGGCGCGAGGTCGGGCCCTGTATGGCTGGCCCGGAGGTGGCCCCTGGCTGTGGTGGCGGCCCCCGTCAGGGTGCAGCAAGCTAGCTAGCTTGCTGTTATTAGTGGTGTCGGCAGAGTGGAGCGGGTCATGTGCTGTGGGGAAGCTGCCTGGGGGCAGGTATGATGAGACGTACCCGGGCACCCCCAGCGTGCATTAAAGCGTGTCACTTGCGTGCCTTGCTCATGCCAGGCTCTGGCGTCGGGGGCCGCACAGCCATACTTTTGGGCACCTGCCTGGCAGAGGGTACTTCCTGCGGGTGTCTTTTTGCCCGTGACCCTTGAATGCTTGTAATGCCCAGCGGCAGTGTGCGCTCACCTGTGTGTGCAGGGCCACGCTGTTGAAGATGGAGGAGGAGTGGATTGAGCGCACCTGCTCCCAGATTGCGCAGTTCAAACCGGATGTGGTCATCACAGAGAAGGGCCTGTCCGACCTGGCGGCCCACTTCCTCACCAAAGCAGGTGCAGCCAGTCTGGGAATCTGTGCCCAAGGGTTGGCATGCAAGGGTTGGGTACCTGTCGCCACATATCCTGGCAATGTATTTCCCTGCTGCCTCTCTGGCAGGCTGTGTCCTGTTAGATGGTCCTGAGGCGTTGAGGGGGGCCACCTGTAATTGCGGACAATTTTTGGTTTTATTATAACATGGGTGTTAACACGTTATGATTTTTTTGGCAAAAAAATTATTGATGCTGCTACGTACCCCCATACCTGTTCTGGCCCCAGAAGGCCACGCCTGCTTACCCCAGCTCTCGCAGTACTATGCCTCCTGCCTGCCTGCCTGCCTGCTTGCCGCCGCCAACCCCCTGTGCCTCTGCTCGGGACTGACCATTGCACGGAGGTAGGTGAAGTGTATGGACCAGCTCTGTGGCCGTGCAGGCATCTCTGCCATCCGCCGGCTGCGGAAGACCGACAACAACCGCATCGCGCGTGCCACGGGGGCAACCATCGTGTCGCGGCCGGATGAGATCCGGGAGTCGGACATCGGCACGGGGGCGGGGCTGTTTGAGGTCCGCAAAATCGGGGACGAGTTCTACACCTTCATTGTGGACTGCAAGGTACGGGCAGGGGGTGGAGCACACGCCACGGAACGTGGGTGGGTGGGTGGGTGGTGGGGAGTGATGTTGAGTTGGGCGGGCGTGGCAGGGTGGGCGGGGGTTGGAGCGCACGCCCATGGAACATGGGTGGGTGGCTGGGGAGTGAAGTTGGCGCTGGTTGTGATATGAATGGTGACATGGCGAAGCACCTTGTGTTGCTGGCCCGGTGTGCAATATTGCACAGCTTGGCATCATACTACAAGCCCTGTCGTGCTGCTTTGTCACTGTCCCACATACGCTTGACCCCTGTGGCCGGTATAGTAGCCAAAGGCTTGCAGCACGGTGCCCCACTTCCCTAGCCCTCCCACCCCGGCCACGTGACTATCAACCTCCCACATGCGCACACTGTTTGACTGCAGTAATGTCGTCTTCTGTCGACAGAAGTTTGGCAGCTTCATTCTCACACAGGCGTGCGCGACAGTTGATGTGTTTTTGACATCCCTGGGTTGCACTGACATGCACAAGAGCATGCATCAGAACCAATTCTGAACATAAAATCAATGACAGCAATGCGAGGCGGCGGTGTGGCGTCTGCGGCCTTGAAGGTTATGAGGGAGCCCGTAGTTACGGCTAGCAAGCGCTAGTTAGGGCCTTCCCACCCACCCAAGCTCTGCTTGCCAGCCGGCCGGCCTCCAGCCCTTCCGAGTTGTCGCAATCACCAGCCTTTCAACTCGGCGTCAAACCCACCCGCCCTTCCTTTCCCAAGCCTCCCCCATGGCCCATCTCCCAGCCAGTCTGCCTGCCCGCATGCCTGCGTGCGTGCAGGAGCCCAAGGCGTGCAGCATCGTGCTGCGCGGCGCGTCCAAGGACGTGCTGAACGAGGTGGAGCGCAACCTGCACGACGCGGTCGGCGTGGCGCGCAACGTGTGTTTGGACCCGCGCCTGGTGCCGGGCGGCGGCGTGGCGGAGATGGCCGTGTCGCGCGGCCTGGCGGAGCGGGCCAACAGCGGCGCAGTGGGCGGCGTGGAGCAGGTGGGTGGGCTAGCTGTCGGCTTGCGGTAGGCGGTGGGGGGGGCGGACGTGGCTGGGCCGCACTTGGCCTGTGGAGCGGGGTGGGTTCAGTGGCACGGCGGGCTGTGTAGAGCAGGTAGGTGGCTAGGGAGTGTGCCAAGGGCGAGCACCTGCTGCTTGCTCTCCGACCTAGGTTCCACGCGTGGGCGGTTGGGTGGGTGGGTGTGGTGATGTGGGGTTGCTTTACGAGTGCTGTGTCTTAAAGAGAAATTGAGGGGGGGGGGGAGGCTGCTCAGGCAGGAGCAGTGCGCACGGCTGGTCGGCTTGGGAGGTGCTGCACCCCACTGGCACCTTGCCATGGTCCCCCAGAATCTGCGTAGATTTCCCCATGCAGGGGCCCTACCGGTCAGTGGGCCAGGCCATGGAGGTCATCCCCCGCACGCTGGCACAGAACTGCGGCGCCAACGTGATCCGCACGCTCACAAAGCTGCGCGGGAAGCACGCCGAGTCGCCCAGCTGCACCTTTGGCATCGACGGTGGGTGGCGGCCTTGACGCGGCACTGCTGCCTCAATGGTTGCAGGTGTTTGAGGTGGAGGTGCTGCTTTGTGGGACATTTGCTGCAAGGTTTCGGGGGGCGACTGTGGCTGGCGTCTAGCTATTTCTCCGCTCAAAGGCTTGCTTGCTAGGCAGCCTTGGCTGCCCCCGTGAGGCTCCGGCTAGCCTAGGCAAGCATTCAGTAGAAAATCCGAGTATCTAGGTATTCCTCGAGGGCACGCCAGTCGAGTCTTGCAGGCCCCTGGCTTTGCTGCCGCCGTCCCCCCCCCCCCCACCCCCGCACATCGGCGGCAGGCAACATGGAGGCCACGACGGCGGGAGCGGTGGCATGGGCCCTCTGCCCAGGTCAAACGTCGCTGCACGCACCTCTGGACCCACCCGTGCATGCATTGTGGCTGGGTGGCTGGGTGGCTGGCATGACTATTTAGGGCACAACCCATTGGCTTGTCGCAGGCACCAGCGGCAGCATCGTGGACATGAAGGAGCTGGGGGTGTGGGAGCCGTACCAGGTGAAGGCGCAGACGCTGAAGACCGCAGTGGAGAGCGCCACGCTGCTGCTGCGCATTGACGACATCGTCAGGTGGGTGTTGGGGGGTGGGGGTGGGCGGGGGAGCCCCGGGGGCTGCAGATTGTGGGCATGCAACCAACACCGCCTGGCGAACATCTCGCTCTATGCAGGCAGAACACTTGAGCACTACCTAGGCTGCTTTTGGTGTCAGGGTGCTGTCGTTGTTGCGACTCGGTGGGGGAGGAGCTGGAGCGGTGGGGGAAGTCTGAAATGTTTGTTGTCCCAGCGGTTGCAGCCATGGCACTTGGTTCTAGGCAATGCAGCCTCTGAGCAGTTGCCATGACCGCAAGAAGGTCTGATGAGGTGAGAAGCTTTCATGTAGGTGGCGACCCCCAGCAGTAGAAGGGAAGAAGGGATGTGAAAATGGACTGACAAGGCTTTCTTGAGGCAAAGCACCTTAGCGCTGGGCTTGTACCATGCCATGCTGCAGTGGGCTGAAGAAGCGAGACAAGCTGGCGCCGGGGCAGAGCAGCAAGCCGCAGATGGAGACAGACGCGGGTGACAACGTTGACTCAGAGCGCATGCTGGCAGAGTGACAGGGCAGTCTGGAAGGGTGTGGCAAATGGCGGCATGGCTGCCCGGCCATGTGCGCAAGGTTGCATGGTGATGCTTGATGGCTTTGACGCGGCTGTTGTCGGTACCAACACTTTGACTGGTAACAGTAGCACAGTTGGTCCTGGCTGCCTCTGTCGTTTGCTTTTACTGTGAGCAGGGCCCTGATGACGGCTTGCTAACAATCCATTTGCTGCGGATGAAGGCTATACGGTCAGGGCATGTGGTTGCCATTTGGACCGTGCTGCATGCTCCCAAGGGCCCAGCAGCACACCTGGCTCCAGGTCAGCAAGGGTGACACAGCATGATATTGACTTTGTGAGGCAAGCTTTAGAACACAAGTCAAGAGGCTGTGTGGAGTCGCACTGTCCTCGGGAGCACATGAAGAACTGGATAGCAACCGCAGGGGTGCGGACAAGGGTGGCGCTAATAGCAGCTGGGTTCCAACAAGGCGGACGCTTACGGTATGCGCTGAGCAGCACAGGCGCGTTCGTAGGCACTGTTATAGACGTTTGGTAGGCCGGAAATGCTTGGCTGCCTGGGCTTAGACCGTCTGCCCAGTGCCGCAGCGGCCAGGAGCTTGCAGCTTGGAGATAAGTACCCCGCTGGCTGGCTCGGTCCTTCCGCTGGGCATAGGATCTGACCATACAAGTTACATAACCAGGTACTAACGCCCTCACCAGGCTCAGTAACTCCTTCTCCTTGCCACAAAAGAGTTGTCAACAAAGAGTTTCAACCACATTGCACTCGGGGTTGCATGCACTTAACCCCGCGCATTGCCACTGCATAGCCATGCTCCGGCAACTCTACTAGGAATTCCTACAGGCGCCAGTTGTACCGCAAGGCACTCCACACCCATCCCGTCAGGCAACGCCGTGGTGCGGATAGAGCTTGTGGTGTCTCAAGCAATCAGCCATCAGGAGCCAGGCTCCCAGCACAGCTCTCGGCCTCCCAGCAGACAATCTACTTCTTCTTCATAATCTCCAGATCGCTCTGCAGTGCAGCAGCCAGGTACATCCTCAAGAGCACACTACAATACAATAGCAATAGCGGCCATAGCACACACATGCACGCACGCGCACACATGAGCACATGCACACATCCCGAGCGCCGCTTAGGGACGTTGGACAGCAAACAATGTGCAAATATTCAGACCGACCGGAACGCGCTGCTGCGCTGCTGCACAGGGCGCAGCAACCGCCAGAAACGAAGCTGACTGGTACAGCAGGCACGGCAGGCCTCCCGGGAGATAGAAGGGAAAGGAGACGGATATACAGCACTATCACAGCAGCGCACCAGATTGAGTAGCAGGCTGTCAGCCGACAGGAACACGCGGTTGGCGGACCCGGAGATTGTGCCGGCAATCTCGCGTGCAGCCTCGATCTTCCTGCGGCAGCGAAGCCAGGCACAGTACGGCAGGGGTGGGTGCCGGCACACTGGCAACGCTGTCTGCGCGGTGCGCTTGCAGGCAAGTGTGCTTGGCAAGATGGCAGGGGCACAGAGCCATGGCCGCCAGCGGCCCAAAGTGCTCACAGTCTCACCACATGGACATCCAGCAACCCTGCCTCCCACTACTGTGACCAACAGCTCAGGCCAAGAGTTGGCAAGCTGGGCACCCACATGCGGCCAGACATGTGTTACGGAGCCCTGCTTTGCCATACGCTCCATTGGCTGCTCTCTCAGCCCAGCAGGTCACTAATATCAACCCCACGCTACACCTTCCCACCTATGCCTGAAGGAAGCAAGGTTCTGCTAGGGGGCACGACCTGGGAGGATGACTGACGATGACTAATGGCAGCGCACCTGAGCGTGATGAAGGCCGGGTTCTGCTGGATGGCCTGGCCGATCAGCGTGGCCGACTGCGCCTCACCCTGCGCCCGGATGATGGCGCTTTGCTTGTCCTGCTCGGCCTTCTCCACCTGCACCAACCCAGTGTGGCCACAGCAGGGCAGCCCAGGTCGGCAGGCAAGCCAGGGTGAGCGGGCAGCGAGGTTTGAGTGCCAGCAATGGGCCAGCCAACGATGCTCCCGTCCCATGCGGGGGAGCCAAGGTCCACTGGTAACCGATGCCAGGCCGGCAAGGAACAGGGCAGGAGGTGGGTTCACCGGGGACACATGCGACTTAGTCCCACAAGGAAGGTGTACTGCACAAATTCCTCTGCCTGCCTCTGGAGAGCAACCACGGGGTACAACAAAATCCCAGGCAAGCCGGTGCCCACCTGCCACCGCCTTCCAACACCACCTGCAAACCCCTGGCAGGCCTGTCTGGCCGCCTCCGCCACCACCGCTGAACAACACCCCAAGCCCCTCCCCCGTGGCCCCCAGCCCCACTCACAATGAACTTGGCGCGCTCAGCGTCCTGCTGCGCGACCTGCTTGGCCTCCACGGCCGAAGTGTACTCGCGCGAGAAGGTGAGCTGGGTGATGGACACGTCGTCCAGCACTATGTTGAAGTATCGCGCGCGCTGGGTCAGGATGCGGCGGATGTCGCGGGACACTACCTGCATGCGGAGCGACACAGGGGGAGGTTGGGCGGGCACGCTGGGTCTGGCAGCTGAGCGATGATGAGGGGTTGGCTGCAACGCAAGACTTGGCACGTGCCAGCAGCTCTTAACGCCCTATAGGTATGTAAAGTATCTATGGGTATGTATAGGGCCCTATACATACCACAACTCCGCCGCTCCATGCCCTAAAAGGGTAGCACAGGCCCGCAATCGCCCTCAACTTGGCACCAGCAATAACAGATATCCCGAGCCACCAAGGTCAGCAGCCCCCCCTGGTGCACAGCTGGACACAGCTCCCGCCCGCCAGCCCCCACAACTCCCCAGCTCACAGCTCACACCCGCCAGCCCCCACAACTCCAAAGCCCAGGCGCCCACCTCACGCATGGTGAGCAGCTGCGAGGCGTTGTACTGCGCGATCACGCTCTTCAGCGTCTCCTGGATGATGGACGGCAGCACCCGCTCCGCGTAGTCGGTGCCCAGGGTCCGGTAGATCTCTGGGAGCTTCTCGGACATCGGCCGCGTCAGCACACGCAGCCCAATGTTGACCTGCAGGCAAGCGCGGCGGCGCGAGGCGGCCAAGATGCCTATGAGAAACACTGAGGAGCGCCGGTGGCATTTCCTGGCTTAGGCAATCTGCCAGGACCCAGCGCGACCCCTTCCACGCACCTCTGCCAGGCCCAGGCTCGCTATCCGGCAGACCGCACTACCTCCAAATACGATCAATGACAGTGGGCGAGTGGAAGGGTGGCTAGCAAAAGCCATGGACATTTATGCGCAGCCAAGGCACAAAATAGCTGCATAGCCTGGATGGCTGGGTGATTACACGGCCAAGTCGCAATCAGCCAAGTCTCTCCTTTCAAGCCCTTGCTTGCGCAAGAACTGGCAGCAGCCTGCTGCTAGCAAGCGACACAGCAGGAAGGCCAACTGGTCCTCCCCACCCGTCCCACGGCAGGCAAGGTCGCTATGAGTTCGCAGGGAGCTGCTCAGGCACGCGCTCACCATCTGCAGATCCTTTGACCCTGAAGTGCTAGTGATGACGTTGGGTCGTGCACGCACATCATAGATAATGGGCCGCATAAACCAGGGCACCATGAGGTGGGTGCCTTCAGCATACACCTGCAATGCGCGACAGCGGCCTTTTGACTTCTAACTCCTGATAGTGCTGTCAGAAGGATGTACAACACACTGTCACAGAAGGTCAGTAACGACAGGTGCAGCAACGTTGTGATACAGCGACATGTCTGCATGCCACAAGCCACCTTCCCCAACCTCTCCAGTACCTTCTCGGAGATGCCTCCTATTCTGTTGAAAAGAATGGCTCTGTGACCACCTTCCACGTTGAACAAGCTGTTGGTCAGGCCATATACAGCAGCTCCGCCGATGATGACTACCCGCGCGAGCCTGCCCACTGCGTTGCCAGGAGGCATTCTAATATTTCTCAAGTTCTCTGCCATGCCTGCTCGAGGCTGCAGGCGGTGATCAGGGCCGGAAGGCTTGGGTTCAGCAAGCCACCCTTACAACCTTCCCTTGCCACGAATTGATCGACAGGAGCTGATACCGAAGCCTAGGACGCACTATCGAGTGAGCATTGCCTCTCTAGGGTGACCAAGCACACACAGCAGGCTGTGGCGGCAGCAGGTGGCGTAAGCCAATCGAGACGTTTCCTAGCCACACGACCCAGCAGTAAGTCAATACGGAATTTGGTTCAAGCCTGTGAATCTCCGTCCTGCTTAGGAATTAAGGTTTGCTCGTTGACCTTGCCATGGCACTTGCAGATGTTTTACAAAAGTCGGTCTCTGCTTTTCTTGGAGGTGTGACACTTGTGACTGGCCTCTGGGTTGGCTCAACGGTCGTCTCCTTGTATTACAACAACCGGCAGGTGGGATTTCCCAGCACTTGACCACAACCTGCAGAGCCCTGCTCTAAAAGGGACTGCCGTGATAAGAAGGGGTCAGACCGCAGTATGGCGGGTGCCAGCTGCGTCCATTAGCAGCCCTGCTTTCTGTGTGTGTGAGTTGACAGTCAGGTGGTAACCGAAATGCTACTCACCTATAACCTGCTGTCGGTGTACTGCAGCTTCAAGAGCAGCAGAGGATAGCGGAAGCCACACGGACAGATGACAAGGAGTGAGAGTTCCTGGGCTGGCAGAGGGTTTGTTCCATGGCCTTGTTAGCTTCGTCCTGTACCTTGCAGGGGTCGGTGGCTTGTGTACTTGTTAGGTGTGCCACTGCCATTCCATGGCAGACCTTCCCTCGTTGTTGGGCAAGGCGAGGCCATCAGCACTTGATGTAGTTGTAATGTAGGCCGGTGCATTGGGCTGGAATGCACGGGTTGTACGGGTATCCATTTTGTTTTCATGTGTCTTGCTAGGAGCAGAGTCGTGTTTCGCTGTCATACAGTAGTCCCCATGAGGTTTGGTGTTGAAAATAGTTAGTATGGGTGGCAGGTAGTGCGAACAGGGAGTGACAGTTTATATGTACCGACAGGGCTGGATGCAGAATGCGCCTGAGTCTTGCTACTTTGTCGTGACGGACAGTAGGTCGTGGGTAGGGCAGTGGAGCCTCATTTTGACTTGCCTGATTCAGGGTTTACAGGCATGCTAACCATTTTTCTTTCCAGAGTCATACTGATCTGACATGGCTCGATGACGATGTGTGGTTTTTCAGTCTAGGCGCTGACCCGGCCTTGCTTGACCGTAGGCAGTTTGTAATGTTGCACTGAAGCAGGGAGGGGTAGATTGTGCTGCCCTAGGATGCCCTAAAGCATGTGGAGTTTGGCCGGGTCTGTGGGTCAGGCCAATGTGTAGAGATGGCCTTGGAGCAGAAGCAGACTGGGCTGTCCCTGGGAGCAACCAAGCAGTGGTGAGACGTCCAGATCCAGCACACAAAGCGTACCCTGTACGCAGCCCTCATATTGCCCAGTACCCCTGCCATCCTTTGCCACAGGGTGCAGACTGTAGCGTGTCGGGGAACATTGATCAGGCCCCTACCCTGCCTTGCTGCCTGTCGGGTGAGTTGCACTACTTATGTGTAACCCTGACAAGTGATACATCTAGCAGGCCAGAGGCTGGAAGACAAGGGTTGCCCTCCAGCTCAGCCTGAAAGAGGCTCCTGGGCTTCTAGAGCACTGACCGCCAAAGCGTATTTTATGTTGTCTGATGTGTGGCCTGTGTCCTGGGAGCCAGCCCCTTCAAGGGACTGGCTCCCAGGACACTTGGAGTTCAGAGGCTTGGAGTTCAACTGCCAGCCAGCATCAGGCCACCCTGGTTTAGTAAGCGTGGTGCGCATGTATCATGGGACTAGAGGACGCACAGTGCCTTTTAAAGGGGACCCATAGCCTGGCGCTGCCAAAGATGTGGGCGGCTTGAAGTATTTGGAGCAAGACCAAAGCTGATTGGTTGACGTTTCAGGAACCATCAAGCTAAATCCCAACCACCCCTACTTTACACCGAAGTGGCACAGCTGCTCATAGCTGATCACTCCACACAAACTGTGCAGAAAGGCTAGCTCAGTGGCATACAAACGCTCAGCCCTGTGACAGCCTCACAAACGGACCCCGCGTGCGGGCCAAGTGTCCTAAACCCTCGCTTGTTGCGCACCCTATGGACCTAGGCACGGCTGTCCAGCGGCTGAGATTGCAGCCTAGGACATGATGTGCGCTCCCAACCCGGCGCGCACTGCTCACCCCCACACTACCCTTCGTTCCTGCTGTCGTTCACAATTCGGCTGCATGGTCGCAGCGCTGTGCAAATGCGCTTCCGCCTGTCGCGCTTTTTGTGACTCATCCTATCTGACGTGGTCAGCCCGTAGCTT
Organism: Parachlorella kessleri; assembly: GCA_001598975.1. Taxonomy (NCBI): domain Eukaryota; kingdom Viridiplantae; phylum Chlorophyta; class Trebouxiophyceae; order Chlorellales; family Chlorellaceae; genus Parachlorella; species Parachlorella kessleri. The sequence continues at coordinate 66,194 of BBXU01000651.1, read as the reverse complement.
GGGTTACTCAGCCCCGCCAGTATAAGACGATCGATCAGTGCTCCGACTTCCACATTACTCAGTGACTTGCTTTGCATTCAGGGGTGCTTATTGACGACATCATGGCCTCCTCTGATGCTCAGCGTGTGGAGAGGGCTCTGCAGCTGCTGGATGCCCGCCTCGCCAAGGCCGACCTGTTCAACGACGGAACCATCAAGATCGTTCCTGCGACATCTAATGTCGGTAAGTGATTCAAAGCTTTACACGTGCGCGCCCAGTCCGCAGGGTGCATGCAGGCTAGGTGCACTACCGCAACCTCGACGCTTCGTCCGGGCCTTTCCATGCTGTCAGATTTCAACCTTGAGGCTGTCAAGGTAGCATCTTTGCCGGCTGGGGGGTATCGGAGCGCTTGCCGATCAACTTGTAACGACCGACCGCTTGTTACTGTGCAGGCCCCCTGGGTCTCTTCGCCTTCGCTCTTACCACCGCCCTGCTACAGGTGAGCGTGCTTGGCTTCACTACAGAAGAGGGTTGCACTGCGTTGACAGCCATTAACTAGACGATCAACTTGTCACAGCCCCATCGGTAGGTGCAGCAACCCAACAATCACACGAGCAAGGACACCGATAGAGGGCATATGCCGCACCTGCTCTGCCCTGTGTGTCGATGCTGTGCCAAAAAACAGTTTCGTGTCCGGGGTCCAGCTTTGGTTAACTGCACCATACTGCTGTTCTGCCCTTACCTGCCGCCCCTTGCCAAGAATGAAACAACCCTCCAAGCTCCCCCTTCATTGCTGCAGGGCCAATTCACCACAGTGGCTGATGGCCCCACCGGCGTCAGCGGCCTTGTTATGGGCTACGGCATGTTCTACGGCGGCCTGGCGCAGTTGATTGCCGGCATCCTGGAGTACCAGCGCAAGAACACCTTTGGTACCGTCGCTTTCTGCTCCTATGGCGCCTTCTGGATGGGCCTGTCCTACTTCAACACCATCCGGACTGTGGTCAACGGCATCACCCCCCAGATTAGCTCCACTGCCAACGGCGTCACCCTCTACAAGGCACCCGTTGCTGCCCCTGTCTCTGGCGAGCGGACCATGGTGAGTTGCGCGAGCACGGACCTTGTGCCGCAGACCGTCGTGATTGACAGTGCAAGTATCCCTTGTCTTCCTTGAGCTGCCGGACCCATCGCCCTAGAAGCCCTGTTTGTGCGGTTCATGACCTGGCTCCTGACCTTCTCTAGGAGCAGGACTGTGGCGCTGGCGCCCTTGTGTGCTTCTTCTGTCACACGCAGAGCAAAGTGTCACCCGCCATCATGAGTCGAACAAGCTGTTCTTTGTGCTGCAGCTGATTCTGTGGGGCATCCTTACCTTCCTCTTCTGGCTCTGCACCTTCTCCATGAACCTGGTCACCTCCGCCCTCTTCTTGTGAGTTGGTGGGCAGGTGTCAGATGCTGCCATGCCTGCCTACAGGGTGTAGCTGTGGGTGTTGGAACATGGTATGCTCCTAGAGTATCCCACCTGATATATACTAATCCTGCTGCGCCTTTGAACCCTGCAAAGTACAGTGCTTGCTACCTGTTGTCTTGCTTGAACCCCCCTCCGGGCCTGGCTTGGGCCTGGCTTGGGCCTGGCTTGAACAGTGGTCTGCAAAACCGGTGTGTGACCACCGAAGTGATCCATAAGCCCTTCTCCCCTGCGTGCAGCTCCCTTGCCCTGCTGTTCTGGTTCCTTGCCGGCGGCCAGCCCCAGGCCTCCCACATGAACTGGATGAAGTTCGCCGGTGCCTGGGGCTGGTGGGTGGCATTCCTAGCCTTCTATGACGGCATCGCTGCCCTGATGAAGGAGGTGTACGGCAAGGTGAGGAGGAGCCTGCAGCCTGCCTGGCTGTGCGTGGGACATGCATGGCTCTTACCTCTGACCATTACAATTACCCCTACTCGGCGGATGTGCAATCTGCAGCCTGCAGCAGTGACGAAAACCCTGCAATCTTCTGTGTCAGCAGGCAGTTCTCGTGTGTGTCCATGAGCACCCTGCCAGGCTGCACATGTGCTGTATATCTCCCATGCCGCAAGCCCTCATCGAGCTTCTCCCTTCCTGCTTGCAGCAAATCCTGCCTGTCTTCCCCTTCAAGCCCATCAACCGCGTGTCTGGCGGCAACTTTGGCACCCAGCGCCGGATTGACACCCAGGACCTGGAGGAGGCCAAGCAGTGAGCCTTGCCACAGTGTCTGTAGGACAGCTGGGTCCAGGTCACGGTCACCCTTTTGTATCGGTACAGTCTTCCTAGGTACTGAATGGACTATACCTTCAAAATTCCTTGAACGCAACTAGAGGCACCAGAGGCCATAGATTTTGACGCTGACTCTGTCATTTGCTACACTTGCGCGGTGTCCATGTGTGTTATGTGACATACATACAATTTTTGACGTGGATCGATGTTGCGCTTGATGCTGTGCTGTGGTGTGCTGTGCGGCGTCTTTCTGAGTGGTGGCAGCCCGTTGGCAGAAGCGCTTTGCCCGCTGCTCACCAGTGAACGACATAACAGGTTGTCGGTGGGATCTGCATGCTTCCTTGGCTGCCGAACCTTGTGCTGTTGCCAGCCATCTGGTGTTGGACTCATCCCCGGCGATGTTCATTACACCCTTGCAAGTTTGCCGGTTGTGCTTTCCTTCCTGATCTGCCACCATTTTCCCCAGGATGGCTCCCTGTGATACTTGGGTATTGTAGCAGAAGCCCAGGCATGTTCTCCAGAGTTTACAACCCGACAGTGTTTGGTTACTCGTTGCAAGCAGCAACCCCAGTTTGTATCCAGTCCTGACAATTAACAGCCACCCAAGAGATTGAACAATCCAACCCGGGGTCTTCTCTATTCGCATCGCCTGCCACATTCAACAACTCACGCCAAACAACCCAAAGAAGAAGGAAGCTCAACACCAGCAGCAGGCAAGACTCGGGCTCACTCTGCATCCGCCCTGTCAGTCCAGCCCAGCTCTACTCCCTGTCTGCACTACCTGCCACCTATGCTATCACACCAGCAGCTCTGCTTACTGACGCGGCTGGACCCGCCAAAACTGCTGTCTGGCCTCATTTTTGTCACGTGCATTCCATCTTAAATGCTGCCCAGTGGTTTATCACTGCATCTGTGCTTGCAGCCTGCCCCATCCTTTCCGATTCTGCCTGCTTACTGGCGCAGCTGGCACCCGTCACACCCCTTCCTGCCACGCATTTCCACCTTAAATGCTGCCCAAGGCTGCTTCCAGATATATGCCCGCCAGTGTTACAAGAAGGCGTCCCGACGAAAGACTATGTATTGCACCTGAGTTTGTCACGCCCAACTATAAACAGCACGCCGATAGCTGAGCAGCTTTACCGGAAAACTTGCCGAGGGATTCCAGCAAGGGGTCCCACCTTTGCTCTATATATTGTTCGCATGCTTGGCTGTCAGGGTGCTGAAGACCAAGCCAAGGCTGAAGGGAAAATTGCCTGAGGGTAGCTTATCAAACAAAAATGGACGCAAAGCACATATGCGGCTGCATGGCGGAGCATGCCCAAAAAATGCAACAACAAGCGCCATAGCTTATGAGTTTCAGGCGTTTTGGCTGTATGCAGGGTGGCTCGCAGCATAAGAGGAAGAATACAGGACCAGAAGGACCACTGTACATCACCGTCCGCCCCAGCTTCTCATGCCTGACCACCTGTTGCCACTGACCACCTGCTGCCACTGCGAGCCCAACACGCTCACCGCGCGGCTGTGCGGCTGCCTGCCAACAAACACATTGGGTCCCCTGTTGCTGCCACGGAGGATGAGGCACGTATGTCCCACCGCACTCCGCACCGATATGATATCCTTGTATGGTGGAGCCGAGCCACCCTTTGCGCGCAAGAAGCCCCAGCTGGCGCATCCCTAAGGGCTGGACTTGGGCCGAACCTCCCTGCCTGTCTCCAGGTCCGTGGTGTCGATGCGGCGCTGTGTACCAAAGTTGCCGCCGCTGATGCGATTGATGGTCTTGAACGGGAACACCGGCAGAATTTGCTGCGAACAGGAAGGTTGAGGGGCAGGAGTTGGGCAGGGTCAGCACCCAGGGATGGCCTAGCAGTTTTGGGATGCAAGTGAAACGGGGCCTCGGGAGTCGAGCACTATTCCCGCGGGGGTGCTCGAGTGTGTTGTGACGCTCAATGCAGGGCAGGGCAGCAGATGCAATGTTCAGCTTAGGTGGACTGGCATCCACCCTGACAAATCTGGCATTGCACAGGCCACCTTTTCCTTGGACACTGACAGGTAGCCGGCAGCCAGGCCCCCCCACGGCCAGAGATCAGGGTCCTCAAACAAATTGTGGCAAAGCAAACAGCAACCCTGGACAGGCAGTCCGCCAAAAGGGGGCGGGACCATGAAGCAGCCTCTCTCACCTTGCCGTACACCTCCCGCATGAGGGCAGCTGTCCCATCGTAGAAGGCGATGAACGCCACAAGCCATCCCCAGGCACCCGCAAACTTCATCCAGTTCATGTGGGAAGACTGGGGCTGGCCGCCCGCCAAGAACCAGAACAGCAGGGCCAGGGTGCTGCGCAGCGCGGGTCAAGCAAGACAGTGGTCAAGAATGCTAGGGACAGGCATCAGGCTGCCTATGCAACCAAGTACAGGTGACATGCAAGCCAGTGCAACCATGGCCACTTGTACTCGCTGCTCCCTGCTGCGCCCTACAATGGAGCCCACCAATGCTGGCTCAGCAACTAGGGAGGATAAGGCATAACATACCCTTTCCATCTGTGCAGGATGGGAGGATGACGCCGCATGAAAACCACACAGGGTCCTGGCAGGACAGCAAGGCTGGGTCCTGGCAAGTAGGTGTAAAAATGTAAGCACTGTCCCGACACTCACAAGAAGAGCGAGCTGGTGACGAGGTTCATGGAGAAGGTGCAGAGCCAGAACAGGAAGGTGACAATGCCCCACAGGATCAGCTGCAGCAGCAAACACGCAGCACAGTGGCGCTCAGGCCGGCAGATGGCTGAGCCACCAACCTTACACACGCATGGCTGGCTTTCATGTCACCCCCTTCCAAGCCGTGTAGGGAGGTATGATCAGTTCAGGAGACGTCATGCTTACACATGGTAATAGAGCTAACCCAACGTGCTGCTGGCCCCGGTCACGCTGCAGCCAGGCAACCTGGTGCACACATGATAGCCCCCCCCTTACCACCCCCGGGCACGCCCTTAAGTCTATGGTAAGCTAAAATTAAAAAAAAGCAAAAGGGAAGACGGCAACCCACACATCGGGCTGCCTGCCCCTGGCATGGTTGGCACTTTCACAGGCCAAGTCTTGATCGCTCACCATCGTCCGCTCTCCAGAGACAGGTGCGGCCACGGGAGCCTTGTAGATGGGCACGCCGTTGGTACCAGCTGAGGTAATCTGTGGGGTGATGCCATTGACCACCGTCCTCATGGTGTTGAAGTACGCCAGGCCCATCCAGAAGGCGCCATCTGCGATGAACAAACCCACACCCGTCCCGGTGAGTAAGCATCCTCCCGTCAATTTCGAATGTTTAATGAAGTGAGTTTCTTAGGATGCACCTGCTGCTCGGATCCAACGCAGCTACACTATGGGTGGGCTGACTGGTTCCGCTGGAAAGAGGTAACGTGAAGCACCAGTGCAAGCCCATATTGGGCAGCTACGCCTAGGTCTCACCGCTAAATATTATGCAGACACTACCACCCGCTCCTCAACCGCGACTGGCTGGCCTTACTCACACGACGAGAACGCGACGGTACCAAAGGTGTTCTTGCGCTGGTACTCCAGGATGCCAGCAATCAGCTGCGCAAGGCCGCCATAGAACATGCCATAGCCCCAAACCAAACCCGCGACACCGGGGGCGCCGTCAGCCACAGTGGTGTACTGGCCCTGCAGCGACGAGTCTGACACTTCAGCTGGCCTGGTGTGAAAGACCCTTATTAAAACACCCGTCTACATCTCAAAGACCTAGCCCTTTTGCTTGTACTTGCGGTTCAACGGTGGTCCAATAGTGCACAGCCGGCACATGCACCGCTCAGCAGAATAAAAGGCACTAGTAAGGCACTCTCAAGCTATCCTGTATGCACAGAACAAGGCAAGGCACGGCGCCCAAAATAGCCGCCTAGCGCCGAGTCTAGCACACGGCTGTTGTTGGTTGACATACTTGGAGGAGGGCTGTGGTGAAGGCAAAGCCAAAGAGCCCCAGCGGACCTGCACAGCAAGCACACCAAGCTTGGCAGATATCCTCACTAAAGCTGTCGGGACGGAGTTCCTGGGTACCGTGTGGTAAAGGGTTTGCTTCACTTCGTCTGCTCAAGAGCAGAAGCTCCAGCCCGTCTGAGCACCAGACAGGATTACTCACCAACGTTTGAGGTGGCTGGCACAATCTTCACTGTGCCGTCATTGAACAGGTCAGAGCGAGCCAGTCGTGCGTCTAGCAACTGAATGGCCCTCTCTAGACGCTGGGCATCACCGCCCGTGCTGCCCATGTGGCCCATCGGGGGAGCGGCCACTGCTGTTGTGACGCTGGTTGCCATGTTGTGTCGAAAGGCGCCCGAGCGTGTCTCGACACTGAGGGTCCTCACGCTGCGACAATTTTGCAAGGATATGGGTCAAGGGTTTGTCAGGGAACAGGGCACTTAACCACAAGAACAAGGAGGAAGTGACACCGAAGCCGCCCTTCTCAGGGGTTGACTAAGTCAGGAGGCCGTGACGCAGGGTCGTAAAGGTGGGGTAATAAAGTATGCACGAGATACGAAAGGAGCGGAAGCGAACCGGTTGCGGTTGGTTGTGTGCAAGGGCGCCTGCGCCCCATCAGAAGCACGGGCGCGCCTCGCGTAGGCACATGGGACCTTGACGTTCCTCCTCCACGTGAAGGCTTTGCAGACTTAAGCTGGTTGATCTGTTTATAGAGCACCTCAGCTACCAGCGTCGAATGACTTGCATGGTCCCAGCTCGTAGACGTTTTAAATGTGAGAGTCATGGGGGCTGTACGCGACAAGGGGTCGGCTGTTTAGTAGCCCATGCAGTTCCCATTTCTAGAGGGGTTGACCGCAGTATGGGGTCCTCTCATGCTTGGCAGGCTGCACTGCAGTGTAGGTTGATGGTGGAAGACCAGGTTGCAGGCTCTTGCATCAGGGCAGGCTGCCATCCTGTAGGCTGCGCAGGTCAAGAGACCCTGGACAGACCTGCCATAATGCATGTACCAGTGAAGATGTTACACAGGAATCGGGGGCACGGATCAACCGTGCGATGGGAAGGCAAGTTGCTATCACTCTGGTATGCAATTCAGCATAAAGACATAAACGGCAGACCAACAAGCAGCAGCTAGGAAGTATGGGCAAGAGAATGGCATATGCCACAGCAGAAAAGACATGAAAACTTAAAGGCATGGTGGTCACGAAACAATGGCCGCCACCCGGTACCGCTGAAAAAGAGGGATATACAAGGTGGCTAGGTCAGGAACAGCCACAATGAGCATGCGTTCTACAACGACGCACAAAAACATAACTCTGCGGTCCTCGCAGACCAAGCCTTGGGGCTGGACTCAGAGCAAATAAAACACCAAACAAGGGAGGCCAGGCTCACTGCTTGGCCTCCTCCAGGTCCTGGGTGTCAATCCGGCGCTGGGTGCCAAAGTTGCCGCCAGACACACGGTTGATGGGCTTGAAGGGGAAGACAGGCAGAATTTGCTGCAGGTAAAGAATAAAGCTGGGTTGGTGATGTCCGGACGGGTGAGACATGCTGTGACGAGGCAGGATGTTGTCTACCACACCAAGTAGTAGTCAACAAAGGTGCTCAACAGTTTGCTGCAGCAAGGGTTGCCGTGCACCAGGCAAACAACACCGGCACAAGCACAGGCTGGTGCGACACGCGATCATTCCATAGGTAGTGAGCATTCTGCAGTAGGGGACCCAATGCAGCGGTTTCCAAACTCTCACCTTGCCGTACACCTCCTTCATCAGGGCAGCCGCGCCGTCGTAGAAGGCCAGGAACGCGACCCACCAGCCCCAGGCGCCGGTGAACTTCATCCAGTTCATGTGGGTGGACTGGGGCTGGCCGCCGGCAAGGAACCAGAACAGCAGGGCCAGGGAGCTGCGAGCAGGAGAGCAGCAGATATGAGGCCAGGCCCCACTCCACGGGGGACCTTCTGGAGAGGCACAATCAGCAGAGCGATACAGGCCTGCCTACGGGTCTAAGCCCACAGCTAGGCACCGCGCAGCAAGCATCGGCCAGCAAGAGGCGGGGCGCATGTCACATGGCAACAGCATTAAAGCAGAGCTGCCAGTGCGGCACGATACTCACATGAAGAGGGCGGAGGTGACCAGGTTCATGGAGAAGGTGCAAAGCCAGAACAGGAAGGTGACAATACCCCACAGAATCAGCTGCACACAGGCGGGGGAAGTGGGAGATTTGGTGAAGGGGGTTAAGAGTTATAGGGGCTCCCCAGGCCGCCAACGCACACTAGTTGTGGCTGCAGAAAGGCCCAACATAGCAACAGAGGCACGGGGTCAAGCTGCAATAACCAGCCTGCCCGAAAGCAGGGCATGGGCAGCTGCAAGTGAAGTGGCATTTGATCAGGCAGATGCAAAGCTCACCATAGTCCGCTCTCCAGACACTGGTGCGGCAACAGGGGCCTTGTAGGTGACCAGGCCGTCGGCAGTGGTTGAGGCAATCTGGGGGGTGATGCCGTTAACCACAGTCCTCACGGTGTTAAAGTAGGACAGGCCCATCCAGAAGGCGCCATAGGAGGAGAAAGCAACGGTACCAAAGGTGTTCTTGCGCTGGTACTCCAGGATGCCGGCAATCAGCTGCGCCAGCCCGCCGTAGAACATGCCGTAGCCCATAACCAGGCCGCCAACACCGGTGGGGCCATCGGCCACTGTCGTGTACTGGCCCTGCAGTGACACCAGGGACTTGTGTCAGGCCGCAGGGACTTCTGACAAACACAGAAAACAGCTGTGCCCTCTTCTCTGTCTCCTAGCCAGGGAGCATGCTAGGCTGAACACTGCATACGCCACCCTGTGCTGCAGTTGCAGCTTATCCAGCAGAGGGATGTTGCACTCACTTGCAGAAGAGCGGTTGTGAGCGCGAAGCCAAAGAGACCCAGAGGACCTGCGGAACGCAAACAAGCGATGTTCGAGAGCACATACCGCGGTTTGGGGCAGGAAAGGACCCTCAGCACAGGTTCGACTAGATGGCAGGGTGACGGTGACTCACCGACGTTTGAAGTTGCCGGCACAACCTTCACGGTGCCATCATTGAAGAGGTCCGACTTTGCCAAGCGTGCATCGAGGAGCTGGATAGCCCTTTCAAGGCGCTGGGCGTCAGAGGTTGCCATGATGGTGGGTTTAGGCAACAGGTAGGCCGGTAACTGTTGGTCTTGGCGTGCGACTCGACACTGAGTTTTAACCTGGCCTGCTTTGCTAATTCAAAGATCATCTTACCTCCCCATCTTGGGTTTATTCATCCGCGATGACACTGCTGACGTCGGCTGCCTGCACTTTTTCGGTGAACTGCGGCGGATCTTGCCCCTCCTGCGCTCCTAATGGGGTCTGGTCAGATGAAGAGAACCAAACATATAAGAAAGGTTATATATGCGCTGATGGCCCGGTCGGCTATGCGGGCCCCATCACTGAATTCCAACGCTTGCACCTGGCGAAGTTGGTTGCAGTGTAACTTTGCTATCTTATCCTGTGCTTCATAGCACAGAGTCTGCCTACAGACGTGCTTACTGTCACACATCTGGTCTGGCGGCGGACTGCGCCGTCACAACTCAAACCGGAGGTACTCCCAGTCTAGCCAGGCACATGGCGCAATGACCCGTCCATAAGTACTAGCGTGTCGAGCGGGCAGCTGTGCGTGACCCACGTGCTGACAAAAGAGGGACTGCCCAGCTTGCTGATATGTTCTAGGGAGGGCCATGGGACGGCGGCCCAGCTTGTTGTTGCCGCCACCTGCACTCACTATCATCCGATAACTATAAGTAAAAACCTGCTAGCAAATGTTGTGTTCAGCTTACAGCTACCTTTCCCTCTGTTCGCACTACCTGCCGCCAACGCCACCTGCTCAAAATGTGCGGCCATCGACGGCAAGTCCAACAGCCTAACGGGCCTGCCAGCTTCACCTAACTTCTCCCAATTACTCAGGGCAGGGTGCATAGCTCCCAACCCCCCTCCCCGGCTGGGCTTCCCGCCACCCCTAGCCGCAGGTGGTGGGTGTGCAGCCCCCGCAGGTGCTCGCAGTCCTGGCCCACGCTGACACAGGTGACGCCCGCATCGTGCAGCACAGCGTACAGCTCGGCAGCTGCATGGGGGCTGACTGAGGCCGTGACCTCATCTAGAAACACCACAGCGGGGCGCCTGCAGGCACCACGCCCAGCTGCTTACTGAGCTAGGGAGCAGTGATGGGCTCCATCCACACCCTTGTGGGCTAGCCGGGAGAATACTCGTGCTGACCTGTGCCTGTTGCGCAAGCGTGGCAACTGATTACATGTCTGTGGCTGCAGCTAGAGGATTTGCAGAGCAAGTGTCAGTCTCCTAGCTCTTCATGAAAACCTGGATCACTCACCACCAGCCACATGAGCACAGCGTGTAAGCTACCTGGCCATGCCTTCCTCGGCACGACTGTAGCCTGCAATGACTGTCTGTGGACGTCAGCACAGTGCAGTGTGTTATGTACCCCAGCCAAGGCTGCCCTCTTGCCCACTTGCCTGTGAAGCACTCGCGCCACCGACAGCCGTTGCAGCTCGCCAGGCGACAGCATGTCGCCCCATGGTGCCGCAGCGCTCTTAGCGCGGGGCGCAGCCGACCCATCCCCTGGCAGGCTGTATGCGGTTCCCATGGCCGCAGCTGCGCTAGTGCTAGCATCAGGGCCAGCATTCCTCAACTCCAGGTAGCCAAGGCCCACTGCTTGTAGCAGCCGTCGGAGCTCCCCCGCTGGCGGGCGGCGCGTGTCGGGGTACACGACCTGCTGCCACAGCTCTGCGCCTGGCGCCGCCAGCGGCCGCTGCGGCACCACCATGACATCGGCGGCAGCTGGCTGAGGCAGCGCAGTTCCAGCGCCGCCGCCCAAACTTCCAATCGGAAGGGAGGTCTGCGACATGCGGACCGGTCCGGGTTCATCTGCTGCTGCTGGGTACTGAGGTGTAGCTAGAGGCGCTGCTGACGGCACTGCTGCCAGCAGCGCTTGGCCAGCCTTGGCCCAGCCAGCTTCCAGCGGGTGCAGGCCGCACAGCGCGCGCAGCAGCGTGGACTTGCCGCACCCGTTGGGGCCGCTGATGAGCAGATGCTGACCTGGCGCCAGCGCCAGAGAAAGGCGCTGAACTGCCAGGGCGCCGTCCGGGCACCGTAGGGTGACCTCACACAGCTGCAGCACTGCCTGCTGCTGCTGGGGCTGCTGCGACCAGCACGTCGGCTGCAATGCTTGAGCAGGCGATGCCGAGGGCGGGAGGAGGGAAAGAGCTGATGGAGGGGGCCCTGGTAATGGTGGTCGTACTTCAGGGCCTGGCTGCTGGCTGGGAGGGCATGCAGCTGCCCCAATGGCAGCCGGCAAAGGGAGCCCTGTGGCGCGGGGTGCACCAAGGGCGGGGCAGAGGCTCCCAGGAGGAGACGAGGTGGTGGTGGGGCAGCAGGCAGCTGCAATGGCGGCTTGCAGCGCCGTCAACGGCGCGGTGGTGAAGAGGGTCACCGGGTAGGCGGATGTCCCTGGAACGAGCAGGGCAAGAAGTGATGAACATCAATAGATGCACTAAGCTCTCACAGATACTGTCCACCTGAGCTGTGGAGCACCACATGCCATCGAGCAAGACTTTTAAGACTGCCTAGCACAGATTCCTCGACCTGGGTGAGGGGCGGAAGGAGCACTGCACAGTAGCCAGGTTGGCTGAATCATGCCAGCCAGGCGCCTACCCAGTCAGCAGGCGAGCGCAAAGTATCCACCACGGGAGGACCCGACCCACAGGCCCAACGCAGTATGAAAGGTTTCCTCAGGGGTGCCCGGCCTTGACCTATGCTCACCATGTGCAGGGTGGAGCACCAGTGGGCAGATGTCGGCATCCCTCCTCTCGTACCCAAGGAGCGTGTGGGCGGCAGCCACCTCACTCCACCGGGCACCCTGCGGGCCATGCAGGGCCATGCCGCTGCAGGCACACGGCAACAACAAAAAACCCTGTCAGCCCAGTATACCCATACCTTCTCTCTCATCGCATTTCCTGCCACGCTGAATAAGAAATCTTATGATGAAGGGGGAGAGGGAGGAGAGTAGGTTGGTCATGATGTAAGACACCTGGCCCTTCAGGCAGAGCTCAGTGAGGCAAGAAAGGGAGCCCAAGCAATGGGGTCTACATGTCTTTGGACAGGAAAGCTGTGAAGGCAAGCACGGTTGTGGGAGGCCTGAGCGCAAGCAGCACCCTGTGAATTACGCCACAGCAAAGCACAGCACAGCAGCGACCCTCACGGTCGTCGGTGTGCTGCAAGCGGCTGAGTACAGATGCAACTTGCATGCCTTGTATCCTCTAGACTCCCTACCTCGCTGCAGTGCCTGCCTGGTGTGTGAATGCTGTCCTTGCCTGCGGGGGTCGATGGAGTTGCACCAGTAAGGTCCCTGCTGCGCCAGCCCGGCACGCACGGCGCGCTCCCATCTTAGGAAGTTGTCCAGCATGCGGTCCATCTCGTGGGCAGCCTGCATGCGGGAGGGGGGGAGGCACGCCAACCAGGGCTCATCTCGCAGCCTGTGTTGATGGTGTCCGTGGCACATTCTGATGATGTAGTAGTGCAGCTGATGTGGCAACAGTGCACTTGAAGCCCCCAAGTCATGGAGGCAACCAGCAGGCACGCTGCACACTGGCTTAGGCCTTGCAACTGCGAGTTTCACTGCGCTAACCAGGACCAGCCAACTTGCCTCGCATCCCCCCCCCCCCCATCTCGTGAGACTAAGTTAATGTGGTCGCAGAGTGTACCGCAACACTTACGATATCACCCAGGATCCCTCCCCCCTTACGAAGGAGCAGCCTAATATCCAGGACACACTGTCGACCCACAACCACCACAGCGCAACTGTTCCCAGGAAAGCTCACCTTGTCGAGCGTGGCAGCGCTGCTGTCTGGTGCCAGGCTGACTTGGCCCTCCGCAAACTGGAAGGTCAGGCATGCCAGGACACGGCCAAAGCAGCCTTCCCCCGCCTCCTCCACTTCTCTGCTCTGCTGCTCAGGTGCATGCAACCTATCCTGGCAAGCAGATGCAGTGTGCTCTGCCGGGTGCACGGCATGAACTGCCTGCTGCTGCTGCTGCTCCCGCTGATCCTGCCTGTGTTCTAGTTGCGGGGTCGGCTGTGGCCGCAGGCGGGCCTCTCCCGGGAAGATGGCTGCCAAGTCGTGCTGTAACGCCCTGCTGAGCTGGTGAATGGAGAACTCCAAGGTGGAACCATCTGGCAGGGCGCCTGGCAGGCTGGTGGGGCCATCCAGAAGCTGGGCCAGCACTGTACAGGCACCAACACAGCCTTCTGTCAAGCATGACACATCATGGCACTCGTGTGGCGATGACAGCTGGCACTCCATCAGCGGGGGATAAAGGGCAGTGTCCGAGTGCCATCCAAAACTAGAATTCGGTAAATACATTGGGAGTGTGTGTAGGAGCGCAGTCAATTCTCAAGGATGCGAACGGACCATTGCACAGCAGCAGCCGCGCCGGGAGAAAGGCACGCAGCAGCAGAGGCCAGCCCCTAGCACACGCAGCAGCAGTGAGCAGATCCCCCGGCAGGAGCAGACAGCACCAGGAGCGGCAGCAGCAGCAGCAGCAGCAGGAGCGCAGTGCGGGCGTGGGCACCTGAAGGGCGCAGCTCCTCCCCGTCAGCTGATGGCTGGGCCTCCAGCCTGTGACCCATGCCTGGGGGCTCCCCCGCCAAGTGCTGGTACCCCTCCTGTCCCCGCTGCCGCCCGCTGCCGGCCCAGGTCCACCAGCCAGAGCGCCAGCGCCTGCCAGTTCCCTGCTGCTGCGTACCCCTGTCGCGGTGTTGCTTGGGGCACCCGCCCTGCTGGGCCACTGAGGGGACCCCAGCTGCCTTAGTCCCTAATGGTTCAATGTGGCTGCATCCGGTACTGCCGGTGCGGCGCTGCGGGTTGCCCCCGCCATGGCAACCCGTCTGCGCAGCTATATCCGTGGTCGTGGTGCCCTCCATGCATGCCACGGCTTCCAGCAGCTGACCAACACGGGCAGTGAGACCTGCAACACGCGGGTGCGCTAAGGTGGCATTGCCTAAGTCCAAGGGAGTCCGCCCAAGGTGGACACCTCAGCGAGCAAGTAAATGAATCAGATACCAGTGGTACCTTCACTGTCCACACAAGGCAACCCTACCCTATACAAACAACCATGGTGCCGACTTAGGTCACAAGGTCGAGGACGGCAACACGCCACTGGAGTAGCCTGCCATAGCCCCTCACCGACTAGGGACCCCCCCCACCGTGCAATTGCGCTGCCTCCATCGTGCAATACTCCTATTCTACGTGCCAACTACAGGTGCACCGGGAACAGGCCCAGGATGGGGGCCAGCCCAGGCCAGGTGGCCGTTCAGACAGGCCAGCATGCACAGCGCCGCTGCTTACCTGCCATGCTTGACAGCTGCTGGGAAAGGTCCAGCAGCTCTGTGAAGGAGTAGATGAGCATGAGAGTGGCGAAGGATGCGTTGGAGACCCACTGCGCCAGCGCGCCGCTGTCGCCGCCGCCCGCCATGCCTGCTGTGCAGCAAGGGGTCGGGGTCGAGTGCTCGCAAGTGTGTGCCTCCCAACCCTCATGTCTGCGCTTGATTCAAGCTCTGGCAGCTCGGAGTAGCCGCTGCCACCCTCCTGACACTTGCATTCCCAAGAAAGGGGCCGGGCTCGGGGCCCGAGCAAGCTGGGAGGGTAAAGCTACCTAGGCCGCGTCCACTGGTGCAGTCCCCCAGCTCCCTTGTGCATCAACAGGCCTGCAAGGCCTTGCTGCTACCCATGCTGCTACCAGCAACTGTGGAGGGAGACCACAGGGCGTGCACTGCTGTGAGGGGCCAGCGCCCTAGCAACACGCAGCACTCAAGTCCCTGCGCCCACACCCACCATTACCTGCAAAGACTGCCGCAGCCACCAGCATGTAGTTCAGCAGGGCTCCGCAGTAGTCGATGCCGCGGGTGGTGGCAGCCAGCCCCACCCTCCACCACACCAGCCGTCGCTGTGAGCGGCGCAAGGCAGCAGGCACGTGCAGTCAGCACCGGCAGGTGTAACATTCATTCCATAGCGCACCTCACCCAAGCCGGCAAAGGCTTCTGTAAGGGTTACTGGCAATGTACATCACGACTTGAATCTCCCCCATGCTGCTGGTTCGTGGGCAAGGCAGTGCATGTCGGCGCCACACCTGGTTCTCAACTGCGGCTTGCAGCGCCTCTGACAGGTGCTGCCCCTCCGCGGTGCCGGCCCCGTACTGCGCGGCCTCCGCAGCAAACTCGCGCAGGCGCAGGTGGGCAAAGCGGAGGTCCCCCTCTCGCGCCTCCTGCCGCCACACTGCCCGCGCCACGGGCGCCATCACCAGCCTGTGCAGGCAGCAGCACAGGACCGGGGAGTGGGTGACGGCAGCGAGTGCCAGCAGCTGGGCGGTGAGCCACATAGGACCGGCAAGTTGAATGGTGTAAAGCCGTTTCTAGTGGCTGCCGTTAGGGAGTCTAAGAACGCAAAGCTTGCCCCCAGGTGCCCGCAGGTGTGCCGCGACACCGGGAGGGGCTGCAGGTGCGCTGAGCTGGTGACAGTGCTGGGCCCCCACATCAGGCAAGACAGCCCTCCTGAAGGGCGAGAAAGAGCAGAAAGAGCAGCACAGCACAGCACGCCTTTGCCTGCAGCTCCTGCAGCCGTCTGTGCTCCACGCCTTGCCCGCCACCCAGCCCAGGTGCAAGCACAACCCCACAGGCCTGCATCGAGCCCAGTCACTACGGTTCACAATCTGCCCTCCCCCTTGTGCACACCACCTGCCGCCCTACCCACAACCCCACAGAATCTTGGCACACGCCTGACCCGCGCCTCCTCCCGCGCCCTACCGTTGGAGCCCAGCCCCCATCCAGAAGAAGCCAAACACGGCCAGCAGGCCCCTCCACCCGATGTAGCCCTCCGTCAGCCAGCCGTAGTAGGCAACCTTGAAGGGAGCAGCCAGAGCCACCTTGACTACGGAGCCCATGCTGTCGCACAGCGCTGCCGCGTCTGCAGGGAACGAGGTGGTAGGGCCACAGGGGGGTGTAGGATGTCAAGAGCCAGGCCAAGCAGATCAGGTCCTACAAACGCTCAATGTAAACCCCAGGTGACATGGGGCATGTATCCTGCGCATCGCAAGGTCAGACGGCTGCAGCCAAGCCGGTCAACCAGAGCCCGTGGCTCATCGCTCCGGAGTGGGAACGCAGCATCATGTCAAATGTGGTTTTCCTTGCTCACCAAAAGCGATGCGCTGGTCGGGGTTGTCCACCTGCTGCTGCAAGTGGTAGAAGGCGCTCTTGCTGCAGTACAAGGTCTGCAGGTGGCATGTCAGCCGCTCTCGCCACCTGCATCATGGAAACTGAGGGACGCCTAGCCTTCAAGCTGCTGCACAACACAACACACGCACGTACTGACAACAACTGTTTCTGTGCCTAGTCCGCATTTGCACCGCCGAACACAGGGAATGCCACCTTCCTTGCAAGGCCAGAAGAGCTGTCCTGCCACGACCGGTACTAAATGAGCAACCAGGGCAGATCGACTGAGGGACAGGGTTAGCCCTGTACACACGACAGCGAATGACACCCAGCAAGCATGGCTGCCAGGGCAACCGACTTGTGCGGGAGTAGGGCATGCCTCCCCCAGGTACGCTAGCCAGTCATATGTAAAAACGAAAGAGCAAGCAGCCCTCCTCATCCTTGGGATCCAGCCGGTGCTCACCTCACTGCCAGGCTTTGACTGAGCCACGTGCTGACCGCGTAAATGGCGCAGCAGGCACCATACAGCAGCGCTGCATGCAGCATGGTCCCTGCCAGCTGGGCAGGCTGGTCATCAACCACAATGCGGTAGAAGGAGCCAGCGACCTTGCCCACTGCAGTCAGAGGAGGGCATGGTGATGCGTTGTTCTGCATGGCTTCAAGTCACAGAGTGGAAGAGGCAGGCCTCTTAAGGCTGTGCTGCTGCCGGAAATGGCGAGCTGCTGACATAGGCTGTGTGAGCAGAAGAACCACAGGATGGGACCATGGTAAGGGCAGACCAGTGGCACAGTTGCTTGAAGCAGTCCCTCATCCCACTGTCATCCCAAAGCCTACCCTCTGCCACAGCCACGGACTCCAGGATGGACAGGGCCGCCAAGAAGAGCGCTGGGTAGGGGCGCAGCAGCCCCAGCAGTGCAAGGAAGCGGCGGCGGAAGCGCAAGTCCACCTGGCAGGGCTTGCCCACACTTGACCTTGCCTGCCGACCCTGCAGTCAGTCAGTGCTGGGTATATGCTCATCAAAGGGGAGCAAAGAAAGCCACAGTCCCCTTGTTGCTGAGCGGCACTTAAAACCTGTCACCTACCTGGGGAGCCATCAGTGTGGTAAGGCCTGGTCCTGCTGCTATGATCAGCATCTCAGAGGGAAAGGTCGATCAGTTTTCATAGGTTACCACTGTATGGCGATCCATCTGTGGGCTTCAGGTGCGTAGTTGTGTCAAGGCATGCAGGCTAGGCGACTAGGTACACGCCAGGTTTCACAGTGAATGAAGTTCTTGGTAAATGAGTTCCATGAAATGTACTGGGAGCATTTGCAGCTTTGCTGTTTTGGAGCAAGAGCGCAAAATCAGCGTGCCAGGCCTGCCGTGCCACCTTGGCAGTTCGACATAGGTTCGTTTCTAGAGTCAAGGGGGACCTGTAAAAGTATGCAAGTCTTCTCTGCCTGATCTTGGCTTTCCAGCATCCTAGCAACTCGCACTTATGGCCGCAAGCAAGGCAGCCTTGACAAGGTTGCAAAAGGAATACAAAGCCATAGTCAAGGTATTCTTCATATGCATATTGAGACGTGTCCACGAGCTGGGCAGAACCTCGCCCCAGCCTGCCTGCACCCTCCTTGTCTGTGCAGGAGCCGGTGCCAGGCATCAAAGCCCACCCCTCTCCTTCCAATATCCTCGAGTGGCACTTTGTGCTGGAGGGACAGCCCGACAGCGAATATGCAGGTGGTCTTTACCATGGGAAGGTCACCTTCCCCACACAGTACCCGTACAAGCCGCCCAGCATACAAATGATCACCCCCAACGGCCGGTGAGCGCCAGGTGTTTGTTGTTGGATGCACATTTTACAGAGGAGGGGTTGGTGTAAATGTACTGACCAGGGCTGGATGCAGCGATGCTCTGTGGCACTGCGGTGAAAATGTACTGCAGTGGCACACCCCACATCAGCCAGACGGCATGTGGGGTGTGCAATGTGGCTGCTCCTGTAGTCTGCTTTGTGACTTGGGGTGGTATCTAGCATGAGGTTTAAGCTGCACCTCATGCCTAAACGGCTTGCTTGGAATTTGCCCCAGGTTTGCAACCAACACACGGCTGTGCTTATCAATGACCGACTTCCACCCAGAGAGCTGGAACCCCATGTGGAGTGTGTCCACCATTCTGACGGGACTCTACTCCTTCATGCATGAGACAGGGCACACCACAGGTGAGCATGATGCGGTTCCGCCTGCGCAGTATTCAGGAATGCTTCTGTAGGCTGAGCTAATCTGTGATCCCACCGGGTTCGCTAAGTAGCTGTGGGGCAGATCGGCTGGGAAGCTCATTTAACCGAGCTGGGGATCACAAGGCATCCCAACACCCTAGGGAAAAGCTGCCTTTAGGGCTAGGCCAAATGTGTTGGGCCATAAAATCAGTTTGTGACTCCCGACACGCCTGCTTTTATTTAGGGTGGGTGGTCGTGCGAACAAAGGTGACGCTGAACTGTGGTGACAGGGGCCATGCAGTTATGCTCTGGGGCTTGCCTGAGCTCTGATCCAGTAGTTCTCTCCCCGAACAAGCTAAGGCCACTGGAAGAGCACGTGCAGCTGAACTTTTATTTTCTGCTTTTCTCCGGCCCCAGGTGCCATCAGCAGCACCAAGCCAGAGAAAGAGAAGTATGCTCGAGAGTCGCTGGCCTTCAACACTCGCAACCCAACCTTCAGAAAGCTTTTCCCGGAGCTGGTGCAGCAGTTTGAGGAGCAGGCAAGTCTTCAGCCGTGAGAACCACCTTGTACCGCGGCAAGGTCAGGCAGACTGCCCAGCAACTGGTTTATGTACATTTGCTGTTCAGTAGGGAGATGGCAGAGATGGTGCAGCAGATGAAGGAGGGGGGAGGGAGAAGGGCGGCCCACAGCGCAGGCACTGCTCTGGCTTGTGGCCACCATTTGTCGCCCCACAAATCTTGCTGCAGCTGGCCTACACAGCACGCAGTCTCCCACCTTGCCGACGCTGCTCTCACAACCCTTGCGTGCAGCAAGAGCAGCAACGCATGGCGGCAGCACAGCAGCGGCAGCAGCTGCTGGGAGCGCAGCAGCAGCAGCTAGCGGTGGCGCCGGCACAGCCTGCAGCAGCAGCACAGCCACAAGCGGCAGCTGGGTTGCTGCAAACGGGGCAGCAGCAGCAGCCGGCACTCGCTGGGCTGCAGCCGCAGGTTGTGGCCCCCAGGGCTGCTGGCGCTGCTCCCGATGGTGGCGGCGGTAGAAATGGCGATGCTCCAGAAGCCGGCCAGGGCTGGGCAGGCCTTGCCTTGGGGGCAGCTGGGGTTGCACTGCTCGCTGTGCTGCTGGCGGTCACATTGAGCACGCAGCCTCCGGCACCTGCTAGGGTGCTTTAGCGTCAACTCGGGCCACGTGCCTGGCTTGCACATGCTGTGTAAGCTGTGGTCAATGAGTTGGTGGTTGGTTGGTTGCCATAGCGGTAGCCACAAACCGTTGAGTGTTCTGTGTGGCTAGACCATCTGTATCATACATTGGCATTGGATCAGAACCTCTTTATTGAACATACTTTCTGCTCTGCAATAACTGTGGCGGCAAGTAGGAGTGGTTAGGGTTCCTGGTGTGTCCTGTTGGCTCCAGGGCTAGCAGGCTTCTTTCTACTGCCATGCATCACCCTCGGGAATGCAGAGAGCTGATCCCTGCTAATCCCACTGGTCCTCCCATTGCATTATACGTGCCTTCTTGGGCGTCAATGAAGAGCATGGCACACCCATGCCGCCCAGCAACCTATGCCTCAAACAAGCAGTGCAACCATGCATAGCCATTCTTGCCAGGCATGCCGAAGACAGGATGACTACGATAACACCCTACCGACCTACCCCGCTCTGCAGCTGTCGCTTGGCAGCTGTCACAGCTGGGGTGCACGTCACATACTCTGTCACCGAGTGCGCTTCTCCAGCTCTACCAACTCCTTCATAGCACCCACCAGCTCATCCACCTCCTGGTCCTCATCAGCGCTATCACCCATAGCCCCGCTACCAGTGCCGAGTGGGCTGCCCGGAAGCCCAATGCCACCGTCATTGAGATCTCCAAACTCGATAGCAGCTCCTAGTAGGTTTCCCAGCTCAGTCTCGCCAGTGCCTAGACTGCCAAGCCCACTGCTGTGGCCTAGAGCCCCAAGCTCGGGCTCACCACCCATATTGCTGGGTGCCTGCCCAGGTATTCCTCCTCTCCCTCGCGGGCTGCTGCCGCCACAGTCGCTCCCGCCCTGCTCAAAGCCGCCGCCTGCCCCTTCTGCACTGCCGCCCAGCGAGAGCGCTGACACCACAGCCTGCACGAGCGTGGCAGGTGGATGATGTGGAGGGCTCCAACGCTGGGAGGAGGAGCGCATGTGGCCAGCAGCTTGCAGTGAGGATGCCACCATGTAAGCAAGCAAAAGGATGGCAAACACCACCAGGCGTTCGGTACAGGCATATCTGGAAGGTTGCGAATGCCATGTGCATGTGACTGTTTCACTGTTGCATGTACACCATGCCTCTTACTCGTGCCCACGGCAACCCCCTGCCTGGGGCATGGCAGCCCCCACAGCCTGCTCTGATACATGCAACATCAAGCCGCCAACTTGCCTGCAAGTCAGTTATTTCCTTCTCCTTCCGTGCCAGCTCCTCATAGTGCAGCTGGAACACACCTGCGTGGCTTCACAGAGCTACTCTTAACACTTGCTCTGGCGCAGCTGACCCAGGCAAGAACCCAGCTTCATTCGTGGAAGACAGAAGGAAGCCTGACACCTGCGCAGGTTGGTTAGCATCAGGAACGCAGCCGCCCCCCAGGCCCGCCTGGCCCCCAAACTCAACGCCAGCTGATGAGAGGGCCAGGAGCTATTGAGCAGCCCCTCAATACCAGCGGGTCCTTTCCTTTCATTATAAAAGAGTCCTGCAACTCACGTGCGTTGTTCTCCAGCTCTGCGTTCAGTTCCTGCGCCTCTTGCTCAGCCGCCTTGCGGCCCCGCTCACTGTCCGCCAGCCTTGCCTGGATTCTTGCCAGCTGGTCCTCTAGCTGCTGAATCCGCTGGTGTTGCACCTGCAGCACCCACACGCCAAGCAAGGTCAAACGGCTGCAGCCAGGGCCCTGAGAGGCACAGGTTCCAACGGGTGGACGTTTCAATGGGTGCGCTGCAGGGAACTCTGCACCCCCGAGCTAGGGAGCCCAGCTGCAACATCAGCTGAATCGTCGCTAACAGACCCCTTCACACGAACCTGCACCGCCATCGTGTACTTGTGTGTCGGCAAGGCCTTGTCCCACTCATCTTGGTCGAGGTAGAGGGCCCCGTCCAAGGCTTGTGCCAGTTGCTCGAAACTGCTCAGCGCAGAGTTCATGTTCTCCACGGCTTGCTTCCAGCGCTGGGGCAGTTGAGTGCTCTGTGCTGCGTCGCCCTTGCCATCCTCACCCCGTGCAAACATGGCCAGAGGAGGCATTGATCACTGTACTGAGGATTCCAATCTGCGTTATGAAGCAGCAAATTGTGTCAAGGCGCATGTGACACACTCCTGCATGCAGTCCTGCTGCGGTTGTGAAGGCGCGCGCGGCAGCCTCCCGCAGGGCATGGGGATTAGCTGGGGAATGACTGGGGGTGGAACAGGGTGTGCAGGTGCTGCGCAATGCTTGTTTCAAGCCAAGCCAAGAACTCTGCATGTGCCGTTGGCATCGTGTCTACGTGATTATGTTCTAGGGTGTGTGTGGACTGGCTGCCTGGCTTGCTAATGTCTGTACGGGATGTTTGATAACTACTCTTAAAGACCTGAGGTTGAAAATCTACTGTATTCATTGGTGAGCTATGCCAGAAACGGGTTGCAGGAGGTACCATGATGAGCTGCCATGCATTACAAGCTAAGGGCCAGGATATACAATATAAATTGAATCCTTCCTATGACTTTGATGATTAAGACAAGAAGGCCTACAGAAATAGAAGAAATAACAAGCATTGGAAGGCAAGACATAACAGCAGCTTAGAGCCTGAGAGCCAAACAAACACAACAATAGCCATTGCTTGCACGGCAACGGGCGTGGGCAAACGCAGCATGCTCAGCATGCACACATCGAATGGAAGACCAGTACAATGAGATGTACGACTCCATTGCCTCGGATTTGTTTGACCATATTCCCCCCCTTCCTCCAAGCGTGTAGGCATATTCAAAGGTGTCACCCTTGCCCGCCATTCTGGCAACAGCAGTTCACATTTTGACTTCCAGCTCACAAATGCCGCTGCGAGGATATCCCCTGCTGGAAAGTGCGCGCAGCTCCTCAGGAGCGGGCAATCTGCAGCATCTCCTCCACAGACACCACCTTGTCCCTGGGCTTGCCTTTGTCCTGCCCCCGCGCCACCTCTTCCCTGTCAATCTTCAGCCAGTCCGCAAAAGTCACCACCTGCACAGAAGGCTGGCAGGCTCAGCATACTCGGGCTCCCCTTGGTAGCACATCCCAGATGTAAAGCGGGCGCACACTGCGATATGCTTGGGTCCACCACCGCTGCCAAGTCCCAGCAGGGCGGCCGGAGGATGCTGGGAAGGGGTTCCTGTCAGCTCAGGGTGACAGCGAGCTGTTGGCAAGCAAGCTTCCTTCCCAACCACACAACATACACCCCTCCTGGCCTTCCAAAGCAGTGGCTGGTCCAACCAGGCCTCAGCGCACCACACCCCCAACCCAGCTTTGCTCCCACTTCATGACCCACCAGTACCACCCAACCCCCCTCCCTTGCTCCTCTCGGCCCCTTCCCACCTTGGTTCCCCGCTCTTGTAACAACTCTGTCAGCCCTTCCCGCCCCGGCCTCACTCCATCCGCTATGGGACGGTAAGTGCCCTCGTTCTCAGCCATCGTTGCCACTGTCTGCGGGGCAGGGCAGGGTCGGATGGATCTGTAGGGATTCCGCATGGATTCCGGAAGCCCAAGAGCAGCCCGGTGGGGTCAAGTGCGTAGCCTGCCGCGGTGGCCAGCGCGCTGGGTATGGCCCCTCACGTCCGTCAAGCAGAGTGGTGTGCTTGTGGCCTAGCTCCACCAGAATGTGCGCATTGTGATGCAAACCCTGTTTGGCACGCTGCAAGCTCTGTTCCCTGTCTTGCCCAGGCGAGGGTCCTTCGGAGCCCCAACGGCATCTCTGCCCATACCTGCTCACCACGCCGCCCTGCCACAGGCCCCCTGCTGCTCTTTGTGCACAGCGCGCGCAAGACCACCTCCACTTGCCTGCTCCGCGTCTATGAGATTGGTGCCACTGCCACAGGCCCCCTGCTGCTCTTTGTGCACAGCGCG
Source organism: Parachlorella kessleri (assembly GCA_001598975.1). Taxonomy (NCBI): domain Eukaryota; kingdom Viridiplantae; phylum Chlorophyta; class Trebouxiophyceae; order Chlorellales; family Chlorellaceae; genus Parachlorella; species Parachlorella kessleri. The sequence goes on along the minus strand of BBXU01000651.1, from coordinate 42,490 downwards.
CGCAAGACCACCTCTACTTGCCTGCTCCGCGTCTATGAGATTGGTGCCAATGATTCCTGAGGGGCCGCGCTTGAGCCAGCCACACACAAACAGGCCCGCGTCTGGGGTGGATCCATCCTCCAGCAGCACCTGTAGGACAAGAAGGAGAGGAGGAGTCAGGGGGAAGGTCACCTGGAAAGTAAAGCGAAGCAACTTAGTTGTCCGTGGGCTTTCATACATGCTACTTGTCACTTCCGTACATGCTGCTTGCCTTCTGAGTATGGATGGGATTACAAAAGGCTGTATACATGAGCGAAGCATCTCTACGAACATGCATATTGACTACCAACACATGCTTCATTCATTTGCAACAATGCTATCCAGGCAGCCGCCCCACCTGGCCGCCCTGGTTGGGAATCACTCCCTTGCAAGGGTCAAAGTGCACGCCTGGGACGGCCACAGACTTGAAGCCGATGCTCTTCAGCACCTGCGCAGGCGTGCAAGGTGCTCGCAGGTCGGTGAGAGAGAGCCCTGGGCAAGATCCATCCTGGGTCAAGCAGGCAAGCAGGGATGCCTGCACGGGCGTGGCACCTGAGCTAGGGCTACCTCGGGTGACGCACCACAAGGAGGGCCGACAGCGAGCAGAACACAGTTGTCGGTGCACGAACAAGGCGTGCGGCTACAGCTACCAGATGCTTGGCTTAGCGTCCCCCAGCGTCAACCACAGCTTGCCTCAGCTGCCACCCGTCAAGCAGGAGTCCACACCATCACTTCCATCACACAACAAGTCACGGTTGCGAGGAGTTCCGCCTGCCTCACAAGCAACCGCCGGCGTGCCACCCATCCGCTGCGCAGCCGTGCATCTTTTCAGCAACGCCAGCATCAATTTATCAATTTCAGGGTTGGGGCTTGTTGCATGATACACTAACATATCTTGTGAAGATAAGCTGAACCTGAAGAATTGTGCCCTGCGCTGCCGCCCTTCTGTGTCCCGCCCTCCCACCATCTACCACAACCCACCCTACTCACCAGGTCCACCTCGATCGTCTCAAACTCCCCGGTGCCGACTGCCTTCTGGTCGCCCTTGCCGTCTGCCGGCGGCTCCAGCCGCGTCTTTTCCAGCTTCAGCGCCTTGACCTGGCCCTGGCCATCACCTATGACCTCAGCCGGGTTCCGCAAAAAGTCCAGAGCTAGCGTCTTGGCCCTGCGCAAAATGGGCAGCAGGGCGCGGATAATCGAGGGCGGCATGGGGCTCGTCAGCGGGGCCAATATAGTACCCGGGTTGCAGACAGTCAGGAGGGTCTACAAGGGACGGAAGCGCAACGCAGCGGGGCCGCCTGTAGCGGCACTCTTGTGTGGGCAGGGAGGCATCTATGACACGCACCGGGCAAGCCTCTCCAGCTGCACGCCCGCCGCTTCAAACCTCGCCACAGGGACTGCTTCCACCCCAGCTGGAACACGCTGCAGACAGGCTTGGGAACCCACAGCAACCCCCTTGAGCACACTTTCATGGCGCAGCAGCCCTCAGTACGTGTGCTCGCACCCAGGGAGTGCCCGCGCCCCGGCTCACCCCGCCTTGCTCTCCTTCAGCTGCTTGAACAGGATGTCAAACACGCGCTTCTTCATGCGCGTGGCCTTGAGCTCCGCCTCGTCGGCCGCGCTCAGCGCAAATGTAGCGGCGTCCATGCGCACCGCCACGTTGTCCAGGCCCAGCACCTCCCGCAGCTCTTTCGGGGTGAAGGCCGCCTGCGGCAAGGCGGGCTCTGTTCTTGGTACTACAGGGTAACTGCAGGGGTACTTGGCTGTACCTCTGCGGGAAACCGCGCCAGTCGACCTCTTCCCCCGCACGGTCTCCCAAGCCAAGCAGGACTCAAACAGTGCACGACTGAAACACACCAATGCGTTTGCAAATGGGAAGGCCGGCCGCATCAGCACGGCGGCCGCAGGCCATGAGGTTATTGAGCAAGCCACCACGTGCATGTGGCTGTATTCCAGGTCAGCTTGTGGGCAGGCTGGCCCGAGCTGCCCCCACTGCTGCACATACCTGCACGGGACCTCTCCGCCCAACCAGGTGCACCTCCTCTACAGCGCTCCGCCTCAGCTGCTCCACCGCATGGCTGGCAATGTCAGTCGTGGCTATCGCATCGGCAGGCTGCAGCAGGGGTCGTGGGGTGCAGCGTCTCAGTCTGCCCGTCGTGGCTCCTCATGGACCGCATGCCAGCACAACAGAAGAGTACCTGCTGCGCAAAGTCTCGTCTCAGGGTATCTTGCGACTATGCCCCGCAAGTAAGGCCCAAAGATCATGTTTTAGAAAGACCCAAGCCGGTCATAGTTGCTTGCTTATGAGTGATCAGGACCAACACTCTGTACCCCAACAGCAAGATCAGTGCGGCAGGGGCCCACCTGCAGCAGCACCCGCGCACAGTCCACGGCCACGTTGCCCAGCCCGCAAATGGCCACCCGCCGCATCTTGGAGAGGTCTATTGGGAGGCCAGCGTAATGTGGGTGGCCGTTGTACCACCACACAAACTCGCGTGCAGAGTACACGCCCGTCAGGTTCTGTTGCAATGGGATGCAGACAGCCAAGTTGTGTGGAGGGTGGCAAGGTGTGTGACAATAGGCATGGCGCAGAGGCAGCATCGTACTGCGATGTAGAGGTTGCAGGGCACATTGGTGCAGGCTCCAGCCCTGCCCACGAGCGCAAATGCACACACAGTAGTAACAAAATGAAGCGATCCAGCAGCTTCAATGGGCCCCAGCAGTACAGGACAGCGGCCCCCCAGCACACAACCTCATGTCTCCCCGCATTGTGGCCGAAGCATCAACTCCACGCCGTCCATGGTGCAGGGCACCTGTCATGAACACCCCGGCTGCCAGTCAGCACCACCGCGCGCAACCACCACCTGTGCCGGCACCACGCACCTCCCCAGGCACACCCAGCGGCCGGTCGCTCTCAGCGCCGTAGCAGAGGACCACAGCGTTGTAGCGAGCGCGGAGCTCTTCTAGCGACAGGTCCTTCCCCACTCGCACGTTGCCCAGGAAGCCCACGCGCCCATCTTGAGCCAGCTGCGTGAACTGGTTGATCACGTTCTGGACCACAAAGGAGTAGTGAAACTTGCCGCTGGTGCATGACCGGGCCGGGCTGCGTGTCCGGCGCCTGGCTAAGGAGCAGGATGACACGTCAGAACAGCAAAAGTGGGCATGTGCTGAAGGGTGGGAATGCGGAGGCCGCCCCACCTGTAACAAGAAGAGGACATTTAGGAACTGGAAATGGAAAGTGCCCCATAATGCAACCACGCCGGGCTTCTATGCAATGGGACGGGACTGGGCGTATTCCTTCTGGTGTTTGCAGGGCAGGATGTAGGGTAGTCACTTGCCTTGGTGTCTGCGTGGTCTGGCGCCACCCCAGAGCGGACCAGGCCAAATGGGGTGGGCAAAGCCTCCTGCAAACGCCAAGGTGCTGATACTTGGAACGTCTAAACTCTCAAGACATATGGATACGTCACAGAGCCATAGACTCGGGATTGAAGGGATCAAAGCCGCAGGCTGAAGATGAGGCAGCAGTCATCAGGGGCGTGGACTCACCACCACATCAACTCTTGCCCTGTCCCCATACTTTTTCAGCAACTGCAAGCAAGAAAGAGGTTCAAGACGAGGTTGACAGGTCAACATCAATACTGTACAGATATTAGGAGCAACCCATCAGCCAACAGTTAGAGGCGGCCACCTTGTCGGCTGTATAAAAACCCGCAGGTCCGGAGCCCACAATGCAAAAATTAAGCGGTCCTGCCGCAGCTGCAGTTGAAAGAAGGCGTGCCCAAGGGGAGCTAGGCCTAGCCAGCTGCGTGGCAACCGAGGCCGCAACACGCCCCCACGCCATGACGGGCCAGGTGCCTATGGTTGCAAGAGCAAAGATCAAGCACTCCCCTCATCAGGAATACGTCGGTCATGCGGGTGTTGCGTAGCCTTTGGGACCAAAAAAGGGGCACCTTCTTCTTTGCGCGCTCTGACCAATATGTTACCTAACCTATTCAAGAGAATAAGAGGATGTGTACTATTAATCATAAAGTCTAGTAAGGACGGGTGTGCTGGGTACAGCGGACAACCTGTTTCCATCACCTGCACAGGAATGCTTTTGGCAGTCTGGGGACCCATGCATGGGCAAGCAGGGGTCCGTAACAAGCAGTGAGATAGCCAGTTTGACAAGTAACCCTTGCGAGGCGCAAGCAGACAAGGCCCATGGTAGGCCCAGGGTAGGGAAGAGCCTATCCCGACCTGGTTCAGCGTTAAAAGCTGGAAATGGTCAGCAGGAGTGCTACCAGGTCGACACCTACACGCATGGCTTGGGCATATGTCCCAGGTTCACCAGGTCCCAGCAGCAATTCAAGCCATGCTGGTCCTTGACACCGCCAAGTTTTACAGGGTGAGCGCGCGTGCAACACGTGCCTTAGTTAACCTCCCGCTGCGTGCGGATGAGGGTGGTCCGCAGTGAAGGCGACAGGCAAATCCCGGCATGCATGTGGCACAAGGCAGTATGCGTGTGCTGCCAGGCTGCGCTTGCCTCTGTATATACCGTTAGGGGTAACAGCAGGAGCTACATTGCCCCACGGTCCTGCGCCTTGGTGGAGGGCCGCCAAGCTGTACTAGGCCCACAATCTCCTGACGTATTGGACTGCATGAGTGCCGTGCAATACGTCAGGAGATTGTGGGCATATTTGCACCTTTGGGGAAAACAGGTTGGAGGGTTAGCATGCTGACTTTCGTGCCAGGTCAGACGGTATGTGTCTTTGTGCGCATCATGCACTCAGCCCGTACCATTATAACAAGTTGTGAGGAAGTGCCTGGGACTGCCTCTTGAGAGACGCTGACTTGCATGCCGTGCGGGTTCACCACATGTCGGTGTTCCGGCACCCAAGGAGACTGACTTTGACCCTTCAACTGTCATGCCCCCGCCAATATTGCTAGCATATGCAAGAAGTCTGTGTTGTGCGCCTGAGGACAGCGCAGGCGGGAAAGGACTCCTGGGGTTGCCTTTGTAAGAACAAAGCATTGGAAAAAGAAGCGGCAATCGGCCATGTTTGAGGGCATGATAGCTGGCTTGGCTGCGGCACCAGGATGTCTTCTGCAGGCGATCGCAGCACTACTAGGAGACTGCCTGGCCCCTTTCTGTTAGATGAGGGGCAGTCTTGCTCAAAACTACCTCACAGTGGCAAGCCCAGCTGACCCTTCAGCCCTTTTTGGAAAACTCAGACCCGGGACTGCCATCCGGCTGCTGCTGCTGCTGCCTGCTGAAGGCATGCTGTTGCTGGAGAGCTGCACAGCCCTGTATACTTATGTTTTCTTCTTCAACCGCCCGTTATATAAGCATCTCCAAGGCCTCCCTCAGCCAGTCCTACGCCCGCTTCCTTTGCACTCAAGGCGCATAATGCATTATGCAGCAAAGTGCCCTGGCTCTGTCTGGCGTACCTGCCATATACAGCTCAGTAACACATATGATAGACGTCCCTCAGCAAGCAGCTGGCACACGAGGTTTTCCCTACTGAGGCTGCCCGAAGGATCCTTACTAGCGTGGTATGTCTGATGTTGGTGATATTTAATGACCAGCAAGTCTTCAAGTACCCAACCACCCACTTAAGCCTGGCAAGTGTGGCCAACTCCCTGCTCAATCATTGGCGGCTGGTAAGCCCCATACTGCAGGAGCAGTACATAATTCAAGCCACTATGGTCTCAAGGCGTCCAAGACATTCACCTGTTTCACGATTTCAGTCTGGATTGCGACCTGAACCATCAGCCCATTGCTGCTGGCCCAGGGTTTGGGGTCGCTCGCTTCATGAGGTCCCCGCGAAACTTTGAAACGACCAAAGGCAATGCAGGCTGCAGCTTGTAATTATATTTAACCTTCTAGCTGTTTTGGGGGTGGTGTTTTCCCAGCAACGAAGTAACGCTGTGGAAGTGATCAGTTGTTGTGACCTTTCCCACTCGCAGTTCCAGTAAGAGGGAGCACAATGAGCTTGCGGCCGGGGGGCTCGAAAGCTGGCCGCAACATAAAGAAGGGCATTGACCTTGACGAAGGTGACTTGCGGGGCTCAACGGCAGGCACATGCGGGCATTTCGTGGCCCATCTACGTCCTGCCTCCCTTTCTTGATGTCTGGCAGCCTTGCGCACTTGGCAACCTGCAGCTTTATTGACCTGACTGCAGCACGTAGGAAGCGCGAGGACAATATCGTCCAGCTGCGCAAGGATAGGCGCGATGAGAACTTGCAGAAGAAACGCATGGTTGGGGCTGTTGTGGCAGCCGGGGAGATGGAGTCCAACCGCCCCATGATGCAGCAGAAGGTGATCAAGCGGGCCTTGAGCCTTGGGAAGTTTGTGCCTGGCACCCTAGCAAGGGTATGAGATAGCAACTGCAGGCTCCCTGGCTGATTGTGTGCAGCTGGAGAGCCTACCGGCAATGGTCCAAGGTGTCTGGTCTGAGGATCACCAGGCGCAGCTTGAGGCAACCACCCAGTTCCGCAAGCTGCTTTCCATTGGTGCGCAACGCAGCTGGCCACTTTAAACTAGTGCAGGTCGCCCTCTGCCGCTTTCCTGGCTAGCGCCAACAGTCCTCTGGGTTAGCAACGCACAATGGGGTCGCGTATCTCATCTTGCTGGCATGCAGTGGCTGCAAAGCGTGTTGCCTCGTACTTGCCTAAAGCCGGCTGTGAGCTTAAGGCAGACTGTGGGCTGCTCACCCGAAGGTCCAAACTGCGGGTGTGCGTGTTCCTCAATAAGCCTGGCGTGTTGTTTCCGCTGTCCTCCGTGCAGAGCGCAACCCGCCCATTGAGGAGGTTATCAGCCAGGGCGTCATCCCGCGATTTGTGCAGTTCCTGCAGCGTGGTGACCTGCCTGCATTGCAGGTGCGTAGGCTGCCGGCCTGACGTTGTTGTTTCGCGGGTGGCAGCCTGGCCATTGCTGGTCAGTCCAAGCGCCAGGGCATGGTATATGGGACGTAATCTTGGCTTGGTGAAGATAGGACTAAGTCACAAGGAATGATGCCTAACAAATCTCAGTTAGCCTGTGAAGGATTTTCACTCACAACGGTTGGAAACCCCACGGCACAAATCCCATCCAGGTAACATGTGGAACAGTTATAAGCCACAGTTGATGCAACCCCCAACCCATCGACGCCTTGGTCATGGCGAAGTTGTTGGTGGCAGGGGAGAAGCACGGGTGTAGCCAGGACTCAGGACTTTTCATCGCTCTCAACACTGTGACAGTGTGGTGGCATCAGGTCTGTGGGTGCTGCTTGTGCAGTTTGAGGCGGCTTGGGCCCTGACCAACGTGGCTTCCGGCACCTCGGACCACACCCGCGTAGTCATTGAGGCGGGGGCAGTCCCCATTTTTGTGCAGCTGCTTGGCTCACCAATCGATGACGTCAGGGAGCAGGTGCCTTGTGCTGGGCTGCTGCGTGGTGCGTTGCCTGTCACAATGTTCTCCACCCTGGCCCTCGCTCTGAGGATGGCTTGGATGTATGCTTCAGACCTCTGATGAGAAGCCTCGACTTTGTTCATGTGGTGGAGTAGCAGTTCAAAAGAAGTCCAAGAGCTAAGGCGGAGATGTGACATCGGTGTCGCTTTTGCAGTCTTAACCATCTACCATCCCTTGCGCTGTAGGCCGTGTGGGCCCTGGGCAACATTGCTGGCGACTCGCCCAAGTGCCGCGACCTTGTGCTGGGGTACGGCGCGCTGCACCCGCTGCTGGAGCAGCTGAAGGACAACAACAAGATGTCCATGCTGCGCAACGCCACCTGGACCCTGTCCAACTTCTGCCGCGGCAAGCCGCAGCCGGACTTTGAGCAGGTGCACACGCTGGCCTGGAGTCTTGGTCAATGAGTCGCTGAGCGATCTGTGGGGGCAGGCAGCTTGGATGGCGCGCAGCGGGGAGTAGCTGGGGCAGCTCTGTAGGGTTGCGACCAGCAAGCGGCAGCTGCTGTTGGGCACCCATGTCGCTTGGGGCATGGTGTGTCGGGCACGTAGGTCATGGATCGTTGGCAGCTATAAGAGATGCCAGGGTGGCAGGATGAGCACGAAGTACAACCTTGAGGTGGTGGGTGGCGAGATGCAGGCGTGCTGAGGGTGTTGATGGCATGCAGGAGGGCCAGTTGTTCGGTAGGATTTGTGCCCCATTCTCGCTGGAGGGGGAGGCCCTCCCGCAGCAAGACGCTGTGCACTGGTGTTTGCGGTATACCCATTGATACACTGGATGTCCCCTGCTCGGTTGTTCTAGTGCGCACGCTGACAGTTCCAGTGCGCATGCTAACAAGTGCAAGTCTAGCAGGCGCTCTGCCTGCGCTTGGCTTGACTAGTCGTAGCCTGCATGAGTTGGGTGCTCACGAACCTGTCTCCTCCCGCACGGCCTTCCCCATGCAGGTCAAGCAGGCGCTGCCGGCGCTTGCCCGCCTGATCCACAGCCAGGACGAGGAGGTGCTGACCGACGGCTGCTGGGCGCTGTCATATTTGAGCGACGGCACCAACGACAAGATCCAGGAGGTCATCCAGGCGGGAGTCTGCCGTCGCCTGGTTGAGCTGCTGCTGTAAGTGCATGCTGCTGGTGGTTACTTTGCCTTTTTGTTCGTTTGGATTAGATGTTCTGCCTGGGGGGATTTGCTGTCAACTGTTTGAGATGCTGTTGGTAGGTGCCTGGGCTTTTTGGTGGGTGCGTCCCTGGCTCCTGCGTTGGGTGAACGTGGGTTTGATGCTGGCGCTTTTGGCTACCTGGGAGGCCCGCTGTCCGTGTGGTTTGGTGTGTGGCCTGGCGGCTTAGCTATTTGCATACTTGCGCCAGCGTGTCGGAGCTACCAACAACCAGGCCCTGTTAGCAGCTGAGGTTGTGAGGGGGTAGAGGTCCAGGCTTGTATTGCTGCAGGCACCAGTCCCCTTCGGTGCTGGTCCCTGCACTTCGCACGGTCGGCAACATTGTGACCGGTGACGACCAGCAGACGCAGACTATTATCAACTGCGGCGCGCTGCCCTGCCTGCTCAACTTGTTGACGACCAGCCACAAGAAGTCGATCAAGAAGGTACGTGTGGGATGCCTGTGCGCGAGACGTTGGCACCGCTTCCATTGCACCCGAATTTGTTGGGGGCCCCCCAGCAGCCCTGGCATCTAGCCCTCGGGAGCCGTCACCTGGTCGAGCACTGCCTGACATGTCTAACCCATCATGTTTATATTGTACCGGCTGACCCGATTGCGTCCAGTGCTCAGCAGGGATGTTGCGCCCACCTCCTCTGCCGCAGGAGGCTTGCTGGACCATTAGCAACATCACTGCTGGCACCAAGGAGCAGATCCAGAATGTGATTGACGCCGGCATCATTCCACCCCTTGTGCACCTGCTCTCCACAGCAGGTGCGCTGTGCCGCGCCGGCCGACAGCGCGTTGGCCACTGCGCCTGGGGTAGTAGTACCGTGGGGTGCCTTTAGGTTGCTCTCAGTGCACGCCCCTTGCCTGGACGCCTGCCTGCCCGCCTGCCTGCAGTGGGAGGAGAAGTGCTTTGCGGCTGGTAGGAACAGCCAGCAGTTCGATGTTGATCTACGAGCGGCTGGAAGAGGTTACCGTCGGGCAATTAAAAGTAGGGCTGGTAGCTGGGCTGGTAGGGGGCGGCCGCAGCCGCCAGGTGGTGCCCTCCCTATCGCTGCGCTGCGGTTGCTGCTGCTGCTGCTCCAGAGTTTGACATCAAGAAGGAGGCGGCCTGGGCCATTAGCAACGCGACCAGCGGCGGCACGCACGAGCAGATCCGCTACCTGGTCAGCCAGGGCTGCATCCGCCCGCTGTGCGACCTGCTCACCTGCTCGGACGTGCGCATCATCACGGTGGCGCTTGAGGGGCTGGAGAACATACTCAAGGTGACCGCCGGGCGGGGCGGGGGGGGCGGGGGCGGGGCGGGAGGGGTTCCTCGCCTGCCCCGGTGGGTTGAGGGTAGGGAAGCACAGCATGGTCGGAGAGCCGCGTGTGTGCGGCAGGGGTCCCTGGAGGGGTAGGGGCGCGGCGCAACCTGTCACTGGGGCGCGTCGCGTAACGTCCGTGCCAGAGGAAGCCCGTTTCATGGGTCAGCTCGTGAGCCCAAGGCTCTGGGTTGTTTTGTGGGCTGCTTACCATGATATGATAGGGCACTTATAATCCTAGTGACGGTTGAGGGCTGTTGAGGCCCGTGGGGTCCCGAGCCAAGCGGCGGGTGTTTGGTCCCCGGGTACACGAGGGTCGCCACAGCTTCGTTGCACAACAGAACCTGGTGTTCCACTCACCAGCAAACCCATCTGCGCCTGGGTGCCAACGATGCAGGTTGGCGAGACGGAGAAGGAGCTGGGCGGGCCCAACGCCGCCAACCCCTTTGCCACGCTTGTGGACGAGGCGGAGGGGCTGGACAAGATCGAGGACCTGCAGAACCACAGCAACGAGGACATCTACGAGAAGGCGGTGGCCCTGCTGGAGAACTACTTTGATGTGGAGGATGGGGAGGTGGAGAACCTGGCGCCCGCTGTGGACGCTGCGCAGGGTGAGTAAGGCCTGACCATGCGTGGTAAGGCGTAGTGGGGGGGTGCGGCGGCGGTGGACGTGCTGTGGAGGTTGTGCAGAGCTGGTGCGGGCCGTGCGGGCTGCACAGGGAACAACCTGGGCATGCGCGGTGGGAGATGCTGGGGCGTGGGAAGCACATTCAGTAGAAGAGATCACCCGGCAGGGAAGGGCAGGCGTGTGTGTGGTAAGGGGGGAGCTGGGTACTGTGCCGGAAGCCCAAGGGCTGCTGGTGGCGTGCTTGCTGTTGTTTGACCCACCTCTGAGTCACATTCCCTGCTCCCAGTGCCCTGTGGGGGTTGCTGGGGTTGGTTGCAGGCATGGGTGGCTGGCGGCATGCGGTGCGCGGGAGTTGCCCCTCGCTCAGCTGCACACTTGCTGCTCCACATGCGACTCTTTGGCTGCAGTTGGGCTTGTCAATATAGTTAATATCCCCACGTCCTCAAGGTGTGTCGGGTGGCCCCTCGTGCAGGCACATACCAGTTTGGTGCACCTGGCTTTGGCCAGCAGCAGCCACAGGGAGGCTTCAACTTCAATATGTCATAATCAGCAGTGGCGGCTGGCTCGTTGAGCATCGGTAGCAGGTGGCGCAGTGCTGGGGCGACTGAGGTGCAGCGTGCCCGTGCGAGCAGCAGGTGGCATTCTCTCAAGAAGCAAGGGCAGCAGCAGTGGTGAGCAGGGGCTTGTGACCCGCTAGGCTGCTGGCCATTAGGATGCAGGCTGTGTGTGTACTTTGTGTGTGTGGTTTGCTTCGTGTGTGCTATGCTTCCCGCAGTTGTGGCTCGGGGCCAGCAGGCTTGCAGGTACAAAAAATGCCAAGTCTCCTTTCCAGGGCGCATGCACATGCAATGCTTTGCGGTCGAACCGGACAGGTAGCCTTGCTGCAGCGCTCTGCTGAAAGTTGGCTTAGTGACCTTGGCTCTTCATAAGCACTGGGGATACATGGTCTTTGCTTGGCAATCCTGGTCAGGGTATGCATCCTGCCATGCTACACCGCCCATGCTAGTCTCTGTTGTAACAACATCGTCAGCCGCAGTTGGTAAGCTCACCCAGGAATGTAACACTCAGTTGCAAAAGGAACCGAGAATGGCAGCAAGGTGGTCTGATTCAACTTAAGTAATGGTGGGGGGCTGTGCCCAGGAAAGCTGTGATAACTGAAAAAGGGCACCCAAAATTGCAAGCCAACAAGTGAGTCCCCAATATCACAAAGACAGACAGCTACTATGTCAATGCCTGAACCACAACCTCCTGAGTCCTGCCAAAGACACTGGCGCATCTCGACCGACCTTGCCCACCCTCACTCGCCAAACAGCGTAAAAGATCTTACAAAGCACCAGCCTGCCACCTGGGAGGCCCCTCTGCTGTGCCGGCAGCACTCGAGCCTTGCCCCGCGTGTGTACCAGCAGGGAAGCACCTTCGTGTCGCGCCTGAAGGCGCTTGACAACGCAGTGACCACTCCACTGCCCACACACGGGGGCTTGCTCCCGCCGCCCGCGCAGCAATCCAAGGCAGAGGCCCGAGGGGCACCAGCCGTCCCCACACCAGCTTGCTGAGAGCCTGCCGCGGGCCTCTCGCAGGGCAGGGCAAGGCCCGCCAAAGCCTTCCAGGCAGGCTGCTCCCTCACAAGTACTCAGAGCTGGGCGCCGGTCTGTGCGGCCACCTCCGCGGCAAAGTCTGCCACCTTCTTCTCGATGCCCTCCCCCAGCACAAAGCGCTCAAAGCGGCGGACCTGGATGTTCTCGCCGATGGCCGCAATCTGCTCCTTGATGTGCTCTGCACGCAAAACCAGAGGGGACGCGCTGGTGGGGCTCCCACGGCTGGGGTTGAGCTGTGAAGCCGACCCACATGCGCGTGGTTGGCATGCACATGCCCGCGTGCATCTGCTTGCCTGGCCAGAAGCCCCACGCTGCTGGCTATGCACCGGCCTGGCGCAGCCTCCAGCGCGCCCAAGCAGTGGGTAGCATAATAGGTCACATGTCCATAAACATCACGTACATAAACATGAAGAGAACACATCATCGTCTAGCACGAGCGGGGCAGGCAGCGACCAGCGGCCCTACCTGCCACGGTCTTGGCGCTGTCCCTCACAAATGCCTGCTCCAAAAGCGCCATCTCCTTGGCGATCTTGTCCACACGCCCCTGCACAATCTTGGCCCTGCGCACGGTGCAAGAGGGGGGAAGGAACAAGGGGGAGTGAGCGCCCAGGCCTCGCAACCTAGGCCAGCAAGCCACCAACCCTCCTTGCATGGCAACGAGTGTGTACAATGGGTGTGACAGCGGGTGGGGCGTGGGCATCCTCAGGGCCCCAGGCACTGCATCATGCAACACACCAAGTAGGTTATTCTGTGGGGAGCTATATATGCGCACCTGATGGCCTCTGGCTTGCTCTTCAGGTCCTCCTTCTCCATCTCGATGGCCCGCTCCCGCTCCAGCACCTCAGCAGGCACGTCGGCAGCGCTCACAAACCGCACGTCGGCACAGGCAGCAATCTGCAACAGGAGGTAGCATGTGTGGTTTTGGCAAGCTGCCTGCTCTTGGCCTTGCTCTCCATGCCCCGCTGGGTTGACGGAGCAATAGGCAACAGAAGCCATTGTGGTTATCTGGTTCTGGACTGCGACCGCCTACTATCCATCAAGTTAGCACTCCCAGAGCCACGGACAGCCTGGCCGCCAACACAGCAGACAGCACAATCCAGCACAGCACAGCGCCCACCTGCATGGCCATGTCGTTCACCAGCTCCCGGAACTTCTCGCCACGTGCCACAAAGTCAGTCTCGCAGTTGACTTCCACGAGCACGCCCAGCCTGCAGGGCAGCGGATGACAACATGCACGATTCAACGCACGCCCTTCTACAGAGAAAGGCACGATACACAGCACCATCGCCACCACGAGCGAGGCGAGCACCACGCAACGTGATACCCGCACCCCCACCACAGTCCGAAGGACATGGTAGCAATCACCCTCACCTGCTGCCTGAGTGGATGTAGGCGCCGATGGCGCCCTCTGCTGCCACGCGGCCTGACTTCTTGTCTGCAGAGGCCAGGCCCTTCTTGCGCAGGTACTCTGTCGCCTTCTCGACGTCTCCTTCGCACTCTGCAGGGCATATGGTTGACGACGCTGGACTGCAGCACTCGCTTGGCCCCCATGTGCACTGCTCTTTTGTGGTGCGCTTTTTGACATGGTTATATAGGCGTGGTCATATCCCCCTGCTGGTTAAGCGCACCAACACTAGGTTGGCTCCTTGGCAGCTGCCTCGAAGTGCTGCGCAATACTTACAGGCTTGCATAGGAGCGCACCACCGTTAGTGCGAGGGCTCTTGGGAGATACCAGCCTCCGATGCGCCGAAACGCTGTAGACACCAACCTTGGCAGACAATCGATAGCCAAGCCACAGGTAAGCCTCACTCCTACGGCTCAGCCGGCAGTGCACCTAGCCTAACTCCAGCCGCAAGGCAGCGCAATCGCCACGTCATGTCCAAAGCGGACTCCACAGCTCACAGGGACACAGCAGCCCCAGACTGCGGCTCGCTTGCAAGGCAGGCACGCGGCGTACCTCCGGCCCGAAACCACAACCGACGGCCCAAAACACACCTGTCTCCGCTGCTCTACGGTGCCTTGGCCGCCACCCTCCATGCCCCACAGCAGCACCCACCTCCCAGCGCCTTCTTGCAGTCCATCATGCCCGCCCCCGTCTTCTCGCGCAGCTGCTTCACCACCGCCGCAGACACGGCCACGGCAGGCTTAGCGGCGGCAGCAGGCTCGGCCTTGGGAGCATCCTTCTCCTTCTTCTCTTTCTTCTTCTCAGCCTCAGCCTGGACGCAAAAGGATGGAGTGGGTGTGAGTGTTCCCTGTGGTGCACTTCGCAGCCCCGGGGTGAATGCAATGCTGATGTAGGCACCCAGTCTTGTCAGGAGCACCTTGTCACAATGCTATCTAGCCTCCATGCGAGATAAGATCCCTTGCTATTGGTGCCCTGGGATGCATCTGGCAGCAAACTGAGCACAGCCGTGCGGTTAGCAGACTGCAAGACAGTGTGAGGGAAGGGTGGATGCAACGGGATCTGCTCTAGCAACAGTCAAGGTAAGCCGCGTGAAAAGGACGCCCAGGGCCCCAGCCACGCAATGCTAGGCGCCCCAAGACCAGGGCTGCGGTTCCCGCCCCCACTCCCGCAACACAGGAGCGCCAAAAGGCGCAGCCAGGCTTACCTGCATGGCCTTGGTTTGCGCCTCCACATCAGCAGCCAGGTCAGCAGTCGCCTTCTCGATGCCCTCGCCCAGGGTGTACCTAAGATGGGATGTACATGACAGCAAGGGTTAGACAGCAGTGCGGCGGGTGCGACTTGGCGGCAGTCAGCACAGCAGAAAGTAGGATCAAGCCCAGGTGGAACCTGCGCCACAGCCGGACTGAGCCCGGTTGAGGTGCCGACCCCACACACGTACTGAGCATGGCACCCCCAGTTGAGGCAGTGTGCCCTGTGGTCTGCCTGGACCCTGCCTGCGAGCAACACACGTCCAGCGGGCCTCCCCACATCCAGTACTTAAACCACCAGCAGCCCACCGCCCACTCAGCCAGGCCTGCTGCGCCCCAGGCTCCACCTGCGCCCCCCCCAACCCCCTCCCACGGCTCCAGCGCACTCACTTGGCAAAGCGGCGTATCTGGATGTTCTCCCCGATGGCTGCCACCGCCTCCTTGACTACCTCGGCCACTGTCTTGCCGCTATCCTTCACGAACGGCTGCTCCAGCAGCGCCATCGTCTTGGCGATCTTGTCCACGCGCCCCTGCACAATCTTGGGCCTGCACCGCAGCGGAAGGCCAGGCGCCGACCGGCATGGGCACGAAACCCACCGGGCGAGGCGGCTGCGGCACTCGGGCCGGCCGCAGTGCAGCACGCAGGGCAGTGGCAAGCTGCTTCACAGCGCTGTCTGATGCAACCTCTGTAAGGGGCACGCCCCAACAAGAGCCTACTGTTCTCTCTAAGCTGCTGCCGCTGACTGGGTGGCCCAGCCCATACCGGCTATCCATCAGGCATTGGCATGCCGTAGTCCCTCCACCATCCCAGCAGGCACGGTCTCACACAAGCCGCCACCCGCCCAGCACCACCTCAAGGTCCCTGAAACACGCTGCCAGCACCTGTCGCGCCTGAACCTCGCATGCTGCACATATCCCTCCCCCACTGCCAGTCCCCTCCCCCTGCCACACCGACCTGATGGCCTCCGGCTTGGACAGGATGTCCTCCTTCTCCATCTCGATGGCCCGCTCCCGCTCCAGCACCTCAGCAGGCACCTCCTCCACACTCACCACTGTCACCTCGGGGCACGCGGCAATCTGCAGCCGCAGGACAGCAGCCAGCTCATCCCAGCAGCCTTTTCCAATCCCGGCCTAGTATTTATAGATTGCACAGCTAGCCTGATACTACTAGGCCCCCGATCGCTCCCCAGGAGCAGGTGCCGCCGTTAGATGGCCTGCCTGAGCTGCAGCTTTGCCCCCTGCGGCTAACAAGCCAGGGCAGAGGCCTGGCCGAGGCAGCCGCACCGCACCGGGGGCTGGTGGAGTGGAACCAACCAAGCCCCTGCCCTGGCAACTCGTGGCTAGTCACGACAAAACAGCAGCAGCAGCTCCTGCTGTTGTTCCAGTCCTGCTGCTGGGGCGCCCACAACACAGCACAACACAGGGCTCACCTGCATGGCCATGTCGTTCACCAGCTCCTGGAACTTGTCGCCGCGTGCCACAAAGTCGGTCTCGCAGTTGACCTCCACCAGCACGCCCAGCCTGAAAGCCAAGCACAGAGAGCTCGCCCATGTCATGCAACGGGGGTGGCAGAGCTGGTGGGTCGCTCTGCCCAGGGAAGCTACCTGCTGCACCACGACATACCTCGGGTCAACCGCACGCCCCTAGCCCAACCATCCCGGGCGGGGCTTCAACTAAGGGGTTTCATTTGACTGGGGGCTTGTCGCTTCCGTAATGGGGGCTTGTCACCTCAGTAACCTACGAAAGTGACGGGAGCTGCGCAAGCACAATCCCCACCACACCTACAGCCCAACACTGCACAGGGAGCGCAAGACATGTTGCACCACTCCTCAGCGCCCGCCCTTCCACGATAACACCCCCCCTCCTCCTTAGCACCGTCACCACCCATCCACCCACCCACGCCCACTCACCCATGCGCACACCGTCCAAAAAACATCAGCCCCCCTGGCCCTCTCCCCCCCACCCCCCCACCTGCTGCCGGCGTGGATGTATGACCACACCATCCCCTCCGCCGCCACCCGCCCCGCCTTCTTGTCCGCCGAGGCCAGCCCCTTCTTGCGCAGGTACTCCTTGGCTTTGTCTAGGTCGCCATTACACTCTGCCAGCGCCTTCTTGCAGTCCATCATGCCCGCCCCGCTGGTCTCGCGGAGCTGCTTGACAAGTGCTGCGGAGATGCCACCGGCTGCAAGGGGGGCACGGGAGCAGGTAAGTTTGATGGGTGGTCAGGCCTGACTGTAGGGAGGGAGTCATCCATATTCCAGCCCTGCTCGCTCAATCGATGCGTTGCAGCACCCGGACTAGGGAAGGCCAATGCTTCCCTGGTTGGCTGGACGATTACTTGGTCCCAACATGCGAGAAACCAACCCTCCCACAACCGAGGCTGCCAAACGAGGCTACTTTGTAAGACTTAACAGCCAATTTCTACCAAGATAGCTTGCTGACCCTTTGTTGCTACCCCGTATGTGATGTGTGCTGCCTGAGAGTTCCCTTCCGGTCACCAGTATACTGTCTATCCACCCTTCAATTGTTAAATGCGCCGGCTCGCCCACCCCCTCCACCCAGACCACAGCAACACACCCGCTTTAGCTGCTGGCTTCTCCTCCTTGGCAGGAGCAGCAGACGCAGCAGGCGCAGCAGGGGCCGCCGCCGCCGCAGCAGGCACAGCAGCTTCCTCGGCCTTCTCCTCCTCCACAGCGGGCACAGCAGGCTCCTCTGCCGTCTCCACCTCCGCCACAGCGGGCACAGCAGGCTGCTCGGCCTTCTCCTCCTCTGCCACAGCGTGCACAGCAGGCTCCTCGACCTTCTCTTCCACAGCTGCAGCTGGCGCAGCCGGCGCCTCCTCAGCAGCATCAGGCACAGATGCCGGCGGGGCAGACCCGTTGCGCTGCACCCAGGAGTAGCATGTAGGACTCACTACTTGCAACATAAGAGAGCGCTACTAGTTATGTAGACTCTTGGCAGAGAAGGCCGAGGCCGAGAAGCAAGCTGGCTAAAAGGGGAGGGGATGGCGGCCCACCAACCCATAATTTTTTTCAGGGAGTGGGGGTCATCCATGGCAATGCTCCCTGTGAATGTGGCATATTCCCTCACGGGTCCGCTTGTGTGCAGTGATGCAAGCTAGGTAGCAGCCTGCCCCAATGGGCGCTCTTTATGGGGTGCCGGCCAGCAAGCTATTACAGCGGCCCTAGGTAGCTCACCACAAAGGCAATTTGAAAAAACATCGAAACAACATGGGGCCGGCACCCCGCAGCCTAGCTTGCATCACAGGGTGGGTGCGCATAGTGGCAAGCAAGCAACACCAGCAGCAGACGAGCAAGACTGGTCCAGCAAATGAGCACACATACACTTGGGAGTTTCATATCACTGCAAAGGGTTAAAACCCTTCTAGCAACCCCCAAGCGGGGGCTTCTCCATATCCCCGCTTGGCATTTGCGAGTTTTCAAGCACTCGGCGCTCACACCACTGCACTCATCCCATGACCGTGCCTGGCCTTGCACACCCAAAGCAGCTGAGCAGCACAACTGGCAGCAGTGGCTCATCTCTTACACCTGGAGGCTGTGAACTCGTTGCCCCCGCCAGTGCTACACCGGCCGGCGACTACCCAACATGACCCGCCACGAGCTGATATTCGCAACCCCCTGCTCGCTGCTGCACCCAAGGGTGCCGCATGACTCATCCAGGGGCCCTTCACGAGTCACCTACCGCCTTGAACAGCTTGGCGCTGATCCCCGCCGCCGCCAGGGCGTGGCCCAGCGTGCCCGCGCCCTCGGGCGCCGCGCTCTGCACGCCGTCGGCCATCAGCGCGCTGTGCGCCTCGCTTTCCTCCTTGGAGCGCATGGACAGCTGGATCTTCTCGCCCTGGACACCCACCACATGCACCTGCACCACGGGGGGCGTGACACGGTGCTGAGTCTTCACGCCGGGACGCCCTAGCAAATAGCCACCCTAAACACCTGCCAGAGCCTTGCTATCAGCCTGCACTACCTACAGGTCCCAGGCAATGCCTGGCTGCTGCGGCACAGCACGGACATGCCTCCCACATACACACTTTCTCCCTCTCGCGGTTCATCCCAACCCCTTTTCCTGGGAATCCCTCCCCCTCCCCTCTCATACAGAACCTCCCAACAAAATTGCCCCCCCCCCCCACCACACACACCTCCCTCCTGCCGGGGGCGTAACTGATCTACTGCTGCATTTTCTACCACTGTCCCTCCCTAAGGGAACCGCCTGCCAGGGGCTCACCGTGACCTCCTGCCCCTCCTTGACCACCTCCTGCCAGGCTGTGGCGCCCTCCGGCAGCACCACCTCCGTCTCGTGCAGCAGGCCGGTCATGCCCTCGCCCACGTCCACAAACGCTCCAAAGGAGGACACAGACACCACCTTGGCGGTGAGGGTGTCGCCCTTGTTCACGGGAGACTTACGGGCGCGGCGGGGCGTCTTCTCTGCAGGGGCAGGTAAGGGAGCGATGCCGCTTGCCGCCGCACCGAGCGCGAATTCGTTCAGCTGGAAGGGCGCCCGGTGGATGGGTCACAGCCAGTATATGCACCCTTGCCCACAGCCCAACACACGGGAGAGCATACCCAGTCCACTGCCACGCAGGGTGCTTGATCAACGACCATGCTGCTGAAGGCAGGCGGGACGGATGCTCCCCATGTCATGATACACCAGTCCTCGTGCTACATGCACAAGCCAAAGACGCCTCCAGCATGCAAGGTCGGCGATCACACCACACAACTTGCAAATGCCAGACCCGGGTTCCCCCACTGTAACAGCCAGCAGCCTTAGCTGGCAGCCTGACAGCCTGGCTCACCCCTGCGGGCCTGCTTGATGGTAAAGCGCTCTCGCGGTTCGCCCTCAGTTGCCGACCCTCCTCCTTGCTGCCGGCGCTGCTGCTGCTGCTGCTGCTCCCCCTCCTCGGGCTTCTGATCAGGATCGATCATGCTAACTGCATAAACACTTGTTACCCAGACGTCAGGCTGCTGTGTGGAACAGCTTCTGCAGTAACGCATGTCGAGTTGGGGCAACCGCCACACATCACCGAAGCGAGAAGAACTTCTAAGCCAAGCAAGTGCTCTGCGCTATCAAGCGCTCCGTAGAAAAGACTCAGTGCAAGACTGGTTACACACACGCAGCAGCTGCCGCAGCAGCAACCGCAGCCTTCCTCCGCCGCTAAACTTGCAATCGTGCCACGCTTCAAAGCGCGCCCACCCACAGGGCGCCGGCAGCTGCGACTATTCTCCCATGCAGCAGACTGACCCCTCAGCTGCCAGCCTGCGCTGCTACTCTAGTCTAGTCTATCAGCGCACCGCCACCTGACCGTGCTGCCGCGAGTCCCCCAAACGGGGCCAACAAAAGGCCTATGCCTGCTGCTCACCTGCAAACTTGCCGCGCTCCTGGTCAACGTTGACGACCCGCACCTTGACCTCGTCGCCGACCTTCACCACGTCGGACACCCTCTTCACAAAGCCGGCGGAGATCTGGGAGATGTGCAGCAGCCCGTCGGTGGCCGCGCCAATGTTCACAAACGCGCCAAACTCCATCACGGACACCTGCAGGCACGGGGAAAGCGCAGGTCAAGCAGGGCCACCTTCGCTGTCTGTGGGACAACCCTCAGGCTATTTGATTACTGCCTTACCTGCCAAGTCCAGCGCTGCAACTGCTGCAAAGCTTGTCGGAGAGGGGGTTCCAACACCATGGGCACCGCTACCGTGCCCTTAACTCTCACAACACCAGCAACACCAGCACCCACCACACAGCACCGACAGGAGGTCCAACAGATTCCACTGCCCGAGCCCAGGACGGCAGCAAAGGCTTTGGCAGACTCACCACGGTGCCGTCGTACCACTTGCCCGTCTCCACATCCGCTGTCTGGATAGTGCGGGCGGGGCCGAGCACCTTCTTCGGCCGCTGGTTGAAGCCCCTCCGCTGGTTGCCCCTCTGCTGACGTTGCTGCTGCTGCTGGGGCTCAGCAGCCCCTCCGGCGGCACCCTCCTGCTGAGGCTCTGCAGCTGCAACCGCCTGCTGGGGCTCCTGAACGTCAGGCTCTACTGCTGCCACGGCCACCGTGCGGAGGTGCGGCCTGTGCACTCGCCTGTGCTTCAGCCTGCACACAAACACAGGCCACAGGATTGTCAAGGTTGGGGCAGGGGTACTGCTGGGTGTGGATAACTTGCTCTCTTGACCTGAATGCAAAAGCCCCAAGCCTCGTTGATGCAAGGCTAGGCAGCACACTTCAACATGTGGTGGTGGCGAACGCAGCAGAATCCATCAAGCCGTCCACCATGCATCGCATTGTAACACTTACGTCCTGCGGGGGACGCCGATGGTCCGGGCCTGCGCGGCCAGTTGAGCCTGCAGCACGACACAACACTGGTCAGTGATGCAAGTGACCATGCACAGGGAGTGAGGCTCCAAGCAGGCGGCCAGAACGCTCACCTGCATAGCCAGCATCACTTGTTTCTGCAGCGTGTGAAAGGGCCTGCACCTTGCTGTTACACCTACTTGGCCCCATTATCTGGTTCGCTCTTTCTACAGCTGGAATACTGCAATCTCAGCCTAAAACCCCGCATTTCCCCTATATTCTTCAAAAGTGCCGTGACATGACACAGTGTCCCAACACTGCAGTTTTGCTACCTCCCACTCCATAAACCCGTTTGCTTCTGTATTGACGGCAGGCTGGGAGCAAAATTTGCTCGTTCTTCAGAAACATGACGGACGGACCTTGTTGTTCCACAGGAAGCCAGTCTGGCGAGTTTTAGGAGTTACATGCGTGTGACAGAGTGACTTGCGCAACGGTGAGCCGCAGTTGCTGACCATTTACCACACTGACAGAGACTTGGTATATAGCCTTGCACCTGAAGAGTCACTCAGTTAAGGCTCTGTCCAGGTGGTGGTGTGAGGCTGACCAACTAGAAAGCCCCGCGGGCAGGCACACGGCAGACGCAGTGTTACCCAAGGTGACCACAGTGACGCCACGGCGTTTAGACAGCAGAGGCAAGAAGACCACCGCAGCCTTTCCATTCTGCTGGCTGTGGTAGCGCCCGAACGCAAATAGCTGCTCAGAGCAGCTGAGCTACAGACCTACCCCACCACCATGGACGGGGCCTGCCAGTCCAAGCACCCGTGTGACACAGCAGCTGAGGTCCTGGTAACTGCTTCAGACGCTAGCCATAACTCGCCAAGAACGTCGCACGGTGCAGGCGCCAGCCAGTTCCCTACAGAGAGCAGCGCCTGCAAAACTCTGCGGCCAGGGCAGCACCAGCAGCAGGAGGACCTGCGCTTGAAAGACTTTGCATGCCAACTGCCAGAGCTTCCTGTGTCATCGCTAGGAACAGGGCTTGATGGTTCGGTCTGTGAGCCGGCAGACCTGCACCCTCGGCCTTGGAAGCAGACGCAGCACTCCAGCCAGCATCGTGTAAAGCTGCTTAGGGCGCTCCCTCAGCTCGTCAGACCTGTCAGGGGTGGCAGGAGCGCAGCAGCAGGGCAGCAGCCACCAGAGCCAGGGCGGCCACAAGCGCTGGGCAGTAGCCGAGCTTTGAGGGCCGTGGCTCAGGTAAATTAAGCTTCACGTGCTGCCCTCTTCCTTGTATGATAATACCTAGATCAGAAAGATCCGCCCTGGTTAGATCCTGGTAGGTGAAGGCTAGCTTGCAAAAGTGCTGTTGGTATTGCATGCTTGGGGCTGGTGGCAGTGTATAGAATAGCCTGCAACGGACAACCTCAAGGGCACATGCTGGCCTCTCCAAGCATCCCAGCATTCCTTGAACCCAGGCACACAAGCAGCGGCTGAATCTAGCGAGCGCAGCAGAGCAGACGTACGAGGCTGTGGCGGCTGCAGCCTTTGGCGCAACTGCCAGACCCAGCACCTGTGGCAGCAAAGAGGAGCAGCCTGCCGGGAGGGAACCTGCACAGTCGAGCGCAGGGTCCCTAGCCACGGGTCTGCCTTTGCTGCCTTGCGAGGCAGCCCTGCCTGCCACTCAGCAGCGGGCCTTGAAGGGAAGCAAAGGTAGTGCGGGGGCCTCAGAGGAGTGCAGCCCAGGAGTGGATGAAAGTCTGGCGGGTGGGCGCAACCGCCCTCCTGATGCATGTGAGGGATCAGGATTGGGGCTGTTCCCCCAGGACCCCGGCAAACGTGGTATAAGTAAGCTACACCTCAGCTGGTGGCAGATGTCACCACCATGCCAAGCAGCGGGATCACAGGAGCGGCAGCAGCAGCAAGGTCATGAGCCCAAGCAGCAGGAGACGTGGGAGCAACAGTGCGGACGCTCAGGGCAGCAGCACGCACGTGCAGAGCGGCAAAGCGGGCTGCCGGGGCGCCAGCTGGAGCGGTTGCTGCAGTTGGACATCAGCTCGAACCCGCTTCTTGCTAGGGCTCAGCGGCTGCAACAGCCTGGCATAACCGAGCTCCTGGTGCCTGGCCACCCTGCTCAGGGTGCCGCTGCGCCTGCCGTACCAGACTATCCCCTTGCCTTCCTATCGCCCTGCGAGCCTGTGGCCTCAGCGGCACTGCAGCCTCAGGAAACATGGGTTACGGACTGTGCACCTCCTGGGCCCCCGGTGCAGCCACGTTCTACAGCTGCAGAGGGTTGCGAAGCGATGCCGCGGCCTGGACATATGCCTGTGCCTGCTCAGCAGGAGCCTGCACCTGGGGCCACCAGGGCCCAGAGCGCTCTGGCAGTGGCCTTGAGCACAGAAGCAGCAGCAGCAGCTACTGCACCTGCAGAGGTGCCAACAGCCCTGGCAGTCAAGGAAGAGCCGGTGCATCTCCCGGAAGGGCGGCAGCTAAGGAAGCGCAAGCAGAGGCATGGGACTGAGGAGCTCAGCGGGCAGGTGTGTGGCCTACTGCCTGCGTTTCTCAGCATGGCGCTGCGGCCTCAACTCTCATTTGTGTGCTGGTGCTAGCCTTTGAAGCTGATAAGCTGGGCGAGCGAGCAGCTGCTGGTGTTGTCCCTTGAGCCCCACCTGCCCTTAGTACTAAGTTGGGGGTCTGCTGGGATGGTTTGCAACAAGCATAACATCAGTGGGTGTGTTGCGACGGTTTGCAACACAGCCCAGCCTTATGACAAGTGCAGGCAGGCAGTGACGGCAGCGCTGTGCTGGGGAGAGTTGCGTATATGCTGCCCTTGACCACTTGCAGGTACCAGTAACGAGGCGGCGAATGGCGGCAGCGAGTGGCAGTAGCGACCAGCGCCATCAGCAGCAGGCCCTGGCCCCAGCACTGCCACCCTGGGCAGCCCAACGCAAAGAGGCAACTGTCAACATCACAGGGCTTGTCCAAGCAGCGGCAGCACGGCAGCCGTTGCACCCCTGGCTGGCAGGCTGGCTTCCTGGGACAGCAGCAGGCCGCCTACGGTGCACCAAAGATGGCTCTAGCAGCAGCAGCAGCAGCCACGATGGCGGCACCAAGAGCATAAGGCCGAAGCGGCCTCTGCCTGGCTGGCTGGCGTATCAGGAGGCTGCTTTCAGCCCTGCCTTCCATGCCTGCGACAGTCCGGAAAGCTTGCAGGCGCTGGTGGCTGCCACCTCCGCTGCTGTGCATGCTCACCAGCCCGGGCTGAGCCCGGCATTGGTTAGCCCGCCGCAACCTGGTTCCCGCTTGTTGGAAGGCGAGGAACCTTCCCACGAGGCCGCTGCACCTGTGGTGGGCGCTGGCCAGCCAGGGATATCGAAGTTTGAGCCCCGGCTTGCACTGCCGGAGGCCTTTGCACGGCTGTTGGTGAGTTTGAATCCTATGTAAGGCTCGAGAAGCCCTGCACAAAGATTCTGCCTGCACAAGTGGCCGCAAGCTTGCCCACACCGTGTGAGCCTGCGACATAGTGTGTTCCTGAGGGCTTCGCCGAACAGGGCCCCCTTGCGGCGCCTTGGCAATGCTGCATTGATGCTCAGCTGCCAGGTTTAAGCTGTAAGAAGCCTTCATTGGATCACACCAGGTGCTGACGCTAGCTGTTGTGCTGATGCAGTCATGCGCCTTGCCTGAAGTGGCACGAAAACCCAGCAAGGAACCCCCACCCTACCCTGTCCTCCTGGCCAGAGTCATCGCCTTGCCCACTCGTGTTATAAGGCAGAGATTGCAGGCTGCCCTGCTGGGTGAGGGTGCTGAGCTGGAGGCACTGGCGCCCGCATTGGCCTCAGCACGCAGAGCACGCGGGGGCCTTGTGCCCCCTGGGCTACCTCCTAGGCCCAGAAAAGCCACAGTGAAGCGCGCCAAGTAGGGCCTTGGGCGCGGCAGCATAAGCCCAGTGAGCAGGGGGAGGGGAACTGACGGCGTTGGGAGTCGTAGGGGGCCGCTGCCTGGGCTATTGCAGCTGGGGCATGGCTCGGGCGTGGGCTTGGCAGTACAGAGGCTCTTGGGCACATCAGAGGCGGGTGGAGGCGCGAGGAGACTCTCGAAAGATTGAGCCTTCTGCGCCTGCTCTGGGGCTGGCTCTTGCATAATGTAGAAGCAGCAGCAGGAACAACAGGCGCAGCCATAGGTGGCACACAACCCTGCGGAGCAGGGATGAACTCCAGTGTTGAAGGCGGCAACAGCAGCGTAGGTACTCTAGGGCACTGGGCACAACCAATTAACACTTCACTTACAATGCGCCTCTGGTTGGGGCAGAGGATGTGCTCGGCGCCTGAGCCAGGGATGTCGCCCCCCAGAGATTTTCCGTGGGTACTGGGTAGATGAGCACTGTTGTGCACTGTTAATTGTTATTGATGCTTCTCTCAGAGCCTGTAAGTCTGCTTGTTCCTTCATCTCTATTTGGAACCCAAGGCAATAAACAGAGACATTAAAGTACTATATGATGCTGCCCTCAAGAGGAGGCCGGCGCAGATACAGCTGCTGTTGTTTCCCCATGCAGCGTTGATAAGCTGCCAAGAACCAATCACCGAAGCGGACCCACGACTAACAGACTCGTGAGGACACACCAGCCCCAAACTAGGCTCAAACCCACGAAACAGCAGGCCACCAGGCTGCCATGCCGCCGCGAATCCATGCAGGCCAGTAACCAATTCAGTCAACGCCAGGTCAGTCACTCCAGTTGTCAGCATCTGATTCCACGCTGCCGCCCCCTTGCTCTTCATGGGGTGCCTCCGCCAGCGGCGGCGCCCACACGACTATGTGGCAGTCGTTGGCTCCCGTGTACAGCTCTTCGTTGACAGGATTCCACCTGCATCGAGGGAAGGAACACACTACTGCCTCAGGCGCCTGGGTGCAAAGAACCGTACCTTGCATGCAGCTCTGACATGCCACAGCTCCTCCCACTTCGCACCTGTCCAGTTATTGAGAAGCAAGCTGAAATTTCTCGCGATGCATGCAACGTTTCTCATGCTGGACAGCTGGACTGCGGGTATACCACTGCAAACAAAGGTGGCCCCTGAACCACTTGCACCACTATGTCGGCAGGCACCATGGAATGCGATGGCTGCAGCCAACAGCGTCCAGGCAAGGCCACAATCCTACGTTTGTGCATCTAGCCATGTCTATAACATCTTGCCACACACAACAACAAGTTGACATCACCCCCACCACATCCCAATCGTGAGACCAACCTAAGGCACTGAAGCACACAATAGAAAACGAGTTGCGAACCCGAGCACTTCCTGCCCGTGCTTTCGTCTGCTTCAACGCACGGCCAACTTGCAAGGATGGCAGGCATTGTCAGGCCTGGTACCGGGGCACCAGCACCGCATGCCTGCCTCACGCACAGGGCAGCTCACTTGCAGCAGTTGATGGTATCAAAGTGCGCGCCCTGCAGCACCCTCAGCGGCCGGCCAGTATCCACATCAAACAGCTGCACCGCGCTGCCCGAGGGGTGGAAGAGCATGCGGGAGTCGTCAGCGACTGACAGCTGCCGCGCCCTGAGGGAGCGGTTGAAGGCGTTGGGGTAGTTCACCAGCAGGTGTCTGCAGGGGCCAGACACAACACTCGGCACACCCTAAGTAGAAGCAAGGCTTGCAGGGAGGGCAATGCAGCCGGCTTCTTCCGAGCACGACAGAAATGTGGCTGTAACTATTCTCTCTCTTCGCACCGCTTGCCACAATCCAGAAATGTTTGACCGACGTGCAAGGGCGGAGAAAGGTTGACCGCCATGCCAGTTGAGAGAAACAAGAGCATAACAGCACCACATGCCTTGACAACCCAACAAATTCTCAGCTCCAGGCTGGCCCAGCGCTGGTGGAGGAGGGCTCAAGGGGGTTACCCGTCCTAGGGGACCCCAACCGCAGGCACAGCTCTTCAGCCATCAACAAGCTCCAGGCAGGCTGAGCTCTCTGGCTCCTCACCTATACTCCATCGCGTCCCACAGGCGCACCCTGTCGTCGGTCCCAGCGCTGAGCCAGTACAGGCCGTGGGGGGTTGGGTGCACCCCCGTGATGCTGCCGCCGTGGGCAGTGGCATACCTCACCACCTTATCTGGCAGGAACATGCGGTGGTCCCCTGCCGGAGGCCCCTGCCTGCCATCGCCCCCATTGCCGGGCATGCTGCTCCCAGGGCTAAGGGTACCCTTTGGAGTGCGTCTCCTGGCCGTTTCAGGAGCACCTCTTTTGCCGGGGCCGCTGCCGCTGCCACGCACAGCAGGACCACCACTAGTCCCCGAGCGTCTGCCGCCGCTGCCGCTGCTCTTATTACGAGAGGAGTGGAGAGAGGAGGAGCCATTTGCTCTGCCCTTTCCATCGCCGCTGCCGCTGCGTGGGAGGGCAGCAGGGCGGGGGTGCGGCGCCGGCTGCGTCTGGTGCTGGTCAAAGATATGGAGGGGTCCTGCCCGCCGGATGTCCCACAGCCGCAGCTGCCCATCGCACCCCCCTGCAGCGGGAGCGGGCAAGGACAGAAGCATCTCCTCATGTATCAGCATGGGCAACTGCTTCAGCGACTTTGCACACAACCAGCTTTGCAGAATTGGCGCAGGCTTGCTGTCGGTGATTTTCCGCCCCTTGGGAAGAAGATTAGACCTGTAAGCACTTCTTGCACACTGCCAGCCACTTTCCCGATGAATCAGCATTTGTTCGGTGGTTGCCCGACTCCATCAGTCTGACCACATCCCAGTGTCCGGTCCCTGCACCACGGCTCCCACCTGTCATCACCTGCCACTCGGTCTGCAGCGACCAGTGCACGGCCCACACTGCTGCGCGGTGGCCTGACAGGGTGTGGGTGAAGCCGCCCGAGGTGACATCACACAGCATGACCTGCATGCCACGCACAGCATGCCCGGTCCTCTGTGCAGTAGGTGGGTGCACCACCCCCTCTCACGCCCACGCAAAGGTAGGTAACCACACTCTTCGCAGCCACCTCTAGTTGCTGCTGCTCGCTGTACCCCACCACGTTCACATGGAGGTGAAGAGCCCACTTGCAACCCCTGCAGCCCCTCCGCTGTCCATACCATCTGCCATCCAACAACATGCCAGGGGATATACCAATAGTTTCTCCCAGCAGCCTGCAAACCCCTCCCTGACCTGTGGCTTTGCCTGCCCTACAGCCACCAGGCAGTGGGTGGTGGCGCACGGCGACATGGCAACCGCATGGACCCGACCGCTGAGAGTGAAGCCGGCAGCCACCGCCAGGGAGTTGGTGTCCCACACCTTGACCTCGTTGTCATACCCCCCTGCAGGCTTCACAGGTGCACACCGCCATGCTGGCTCAAGGCGCCGTTAGGAAAATCTCTAGGTGCACCACTGCAAACACTCCATCCATGACGGTCTTCATGTGAGTGTTTATGCCCATATAAGGGCAGGCAGCAGCATCATACAGCTCGCAGCAGAGAGCCTCATCCAGGCAAAGTCACCGTCAAGTGAAGCAGTACTCCTGAAGGCCCAGTAGGGCTTCTGTCAGGAGGCTAGAACTGGCAAAGTGCTCACCCAACCAAGCCAGCCCTGCCGTGCTGCCCAGGACCAACAGCGCTTTCCCAAATCCCTCTGGCATGTTCCTCTACCGGGTCTCGGCTACTGCATTCAACGCCGCGCCCACCTGTCACAAAGAGGCCAGTGTCCACAGGGTACCAAGCCACCGAGGAGATGCTGAATCTGTGGGCGCCAGGTGTCTGCTTGCTTATCTGCAGCACCGCCGGCACCTCGCCGCCACTGCCACCCCCGCTGCCATCACCCTCACCGCTGAGGCCATCCCCAGGTGCTGCTGAACGCTGCTGTTGGGTGTCATATACTGCGACCGAGGCATCGGCGGCGCCGGCTAGCAGGTAGCGGTGATCTATGAGGTCTAAATCTAGCCAGGTAACTCCGCCCTGGTGGACGCTCTGCAGCGAGCGGCTCTGGCCAAACTGTAGCCCCAAGCGCCTGCAGGGATGTAGCAACCTAAAGGCTTTGTTGGACTGTTAGACCAACTGTTGTCTGCCACGCAGCTCCTGCAACAGTGGCAGCCAGACTGTCCAAGGGGCGCCAGCCAAGGCCTGGTCAGGGCACCTTGCCCCGTGGCTGTGTGCCCGACCTTCCAGACATACCGGCGGTAGGACAGGGGTCTAGCTACTGACGCGTTGGGAACCTCGCCTGTCTGCCTCCTTAACAGATCGTCCGTGAGGACCATGCACAGCTTGCCACAGTTAGTGGGCAAGTAGACAGAATAAACAACCGGCAGTTGCAATTACTCGATCTATTGAAAGGCCTGGGACTGTGGAAAGAGCCTGTGGAAGGAGCCATGCCTGTCGGATGCTGCGCGCCGGATGCTGGGATTCTTGCGCTCTCCAGAGTCCTCTCCACAAAGGAGGGCATCCACGCGACTGCTAGTCTTGTTTTACCGATTCTTCCTAACAAATGAAATGACGTGCTGACTCCTCACATGTCTAGCACCTCAAAGCAGCCCCCTTTGCAAGAGCGGCCTGCAAACCTGCACCAGCGTGTTACTAGCTCACCCGACGACGAGGAGTTCGACCCGCTTGTAGAAACCCTAGGGGACTGCAAGAGGCTGTACGCAAAGCTTGAGGTGGGTAAAGGATGTTGGTCAGGGGTGCCTGTGCAGAGGACTCGCTTGGACAGCAGCCACACAGTTATTTTGTCCAACACCTTGGTCCACCAGGTCAAGATACACAGATAGTTAAAAGGCTACAGCGCACGGTGCAGGAGTGCATGGGCGAGCACGACAGGGACTGGACCAAGTGCCAGAAAGGTGCGGCGCTTGCTTATCGCTCAGCATGAGTGCCAGTGGACACACAGACACAGCTTCTCGTCTGGTGAATTCTCTGGTGGTCTGCCACTTGCACTGAAGCAGCGGTGGGGTTTACTGTTGCAGAGGTTGCCGCGCTGAAGGCGTGCTACGCCCGAACGCAGACGAACTAGAGCAGCCGGTACCAGCAGCTTGCATAGGAAAAATAGGGCTCACTAGATGGCATCACCCGGAGAAGTGCTCGGCCTCTACAGGCACATTCTGAAGGCTGCTAAACACTTCCCTTCCATCAAGGTGGGGGCTGGGTGGCGCAAGTGGGCAGTTTGCTTGCTATATGACGTGTAAATGCTCCTGGCTGACTAAGCTGCTGTGAGCTCAGGAGATAGGGGAACAGCACCAGCCCGCACCCTAACTAGCCCCGTTCTGCGCTGCCGTTCCAGCCGCCTAGTACTTAGGCTGAGAGATGGGGTTATGATGCCGAGTCGCTGTGCTGGGCGGAAGCCGAAATCATTTCGTAACTTATCAAGCTGGCTTGAGTCACCTTCACAATGTTATGTTAAATTGCTCTGGCCTCTTCTTGTCCCCCTGCAGCGGAATCAGATACTACAAGACATTCGGAGCGAATTCCGAGCCAACAGGGACCTGCAGGACCCCAGCAAAGTGATGCAGGCTGTGGAGGTGGCCCAGCGGAGCCTCGAGCAGCTGCAGGCTTACACAGGGCTGGACAGAGGCAGCCATGACTGGCAGGTGTCGTTGAAGGGTGCTTGCGACTGACTGGGGCATGGCTCTGAAGGCCGGCCGCGAGCCTCACTCAGCTCTGCGGCACCGGCGGTGGTTGTGCTGGCGAGGGCGGCCGGCTGGTTAGGCGTCCGGTGGCTGTCCACAGGGGGAGCCAGCACATTCGCGCCTTGTTAGCCATGGGCGGGGATTGGCAGCCCAAGAAGGACCCAACTGCAACTTCATGAACCACATGCCCTGGCAGGGTGGGACAGCTTGCAACTATGCCAGCTGTTCCACAGGTTCTCGTGTTGCCTGGTGAGGTAGGGTCAAAGGCAGTTAGAGTTGTGGGCCTCTAGGCCGAGCGCATGGATATTGGTGATGCTAGTTTGGGGACGCTCGCTGGCAGTCATTTGCTTGGAGTGAGTGGTTCTGGCTTCAGAGTGTGGCTGTTGGTGACCCTAGTGTCAGACTCGGTGAGTGCAAGCGGGCTGCAGCTGGATCTTGCTGTGATCTGGGGGCCTCCATGGCATTACCAGACTTAGCTGGTATCTAGTGAGGCTTCCTGGCCACGCTTTATGACTACGAACTGTGCAACACCGATCCCTGGGGCTAGAATAGAACATGTGCCGCAGTGGCACCCACACCAAATACCATTGCGGGACTTCCTTTGTGGCCTTTGTAAGGTCCGGAGATGTACAGCTGTGAGTCAATGCAGCATGCAAGATACACATGGCTGGAGGCACAGATGAACCCAGTGATGGTGATTATCTCTAACTTAAGAGCCACAGCCGTAGGACTGGCCCAGGCGCATGGCGGTCCCGGGACGCGTGCCTGCTGAATGAGACTGGATGTCTATGTCAGGCATGGTGATGCCCAACCATGCCTTGCTGGCAGCTCGATATAGGAATATCAAAATGCCAACCTTTACCCAGCAGGTAACGCTGCAACGGAGGCAAACCACATAAG
The DNA here is from genome assembly GCA_001598975.1 of Parachlorella kessleri. NCBI lineage: Eukaryota > Viridiplantae > Chlorophyta > Trebouxiophyceae > Chlorellales > Chlorellaceae > Parachlorella > Parachlorella kessleri. The sequence goes on along the minus strand of BBXU01000651.1, from coordinate 10,938 downwards.
CAATTCTGTCCAGCCCGACCGTCACCACCTCTTAATCATGGCTTGGCTTGTTGCCACTATTACCAGACGTGGCTATTACAATGGTTCTCTGCTCTACCAAAGCAGGGTCTGCCACTAAAACATAAGCAATTGAGAAGCGATAGTAAGTGTGGCGCCGTGAACGCAGGGCGCTGCAGGGCAATAAAACATCAAAGAGGGGCTGGGGGAATGCCGCAGCCCGTGCCAGGCTGGCACGTTTAAAAAACATGCCTGGCATTTATGAAAGACCGGGAGCTGCAGTCCAGTCCGGCTTGAACTCCTCCCATGAAACTCCAACCATGAAACGTAGAACATCAAAGCACTGAAAAGTGAGCGGGCGCGCACCCATCTACCCAAACAGCGTGTATGTCGCCGCCAGGCGCCAACTTGTGCTCACCAGGGAACAAGAAAGAAGACTGGCCTCACGCCAGAGCATCCTGCCGCAAGAAAACCGCACGGCGGCGACACACTAGTGCAGTAACTGAAAGCAAAAAGCAAGGGGCTGTCTTGCAGCAGCAGCAAGCAGATCTGAACTCTCGTGTACAGGAGCTGAGCCGCGAGGTGGCGGCGCCCGCAGCAAGGAAACAAAGTGCGTACTAAAGCAGTTGAGCAGTCACAACAAGTGTACCTAAGAACCAGACGCTCGAGCGGCAAGGCTCAAGCCATGCAGAAGCGGAGCAAGGTGGCGGTGAAACTCCGGCAGCCCCTCCCAGTTATGCCGCTGGAGCTGCCTGGCCCCTCCTGAACTTGGCTCCTCCTGCTGCCGGGGCACCCAACTGCGACAGGCCCACTGGCCTGAACACTGTTCTCCTGCAGGCTGACAGCCCCGCCAGCAGCCGCATGGTGGACGGCATCAGAATGGGAGGCGGGTGCCACTGCCTGCACACGTGCAGCGCCACGCGGCTGCGATCAGAACGAGGGAGATGCAAGGAGCAGCGCACCAGCCACCTGCAGGGCGAGCATGCCTGTACCCAAACAGTACTCTGCTGCAGTGGAGCCTTGCCGCTGCGTTCAGCCCAAGTGTCCCACCTGGTTGGTGGCACAGACACCGGGTAGGTCTGTGGAACCAAGGTGACGTCTGGCCGCGCGGTTCGAAAAATAGCCAGAATTTCCTCTGCTGGGGACTGATGAGAACCCTGCACGTACTGAGGCTCGATTGTTACAGGGGGTGGCGAGAAGCTCCTCGTGATATTTTCTGCACCTGCGTGGCCACTCACGGTGCTCACTGCGTCAACGTCGGCCGCGTGGGCTGCAGCAGGGGAGGACCCAGAAGTCTCTATAGGGGGCGCCGTTGCAAAAACGTGGCCCAGCTGTGCGCTAGGGCAGGCCATGCTGGTCATCGTTGGAGGGTTGCCTGGAGTGGCTGAGCACGAACCAATGATGCTCTGTACAACGTCTGAGCGAGGAACGATAGCCGGTAAGCTGTGCAACAAGGCCGTGATACAAAGGCGATGCAATCTTTCGATTGGCAATCTACGCTTTTGCCGGCATTTGACCCTGGGACAGATTTGTCGCAGGGCATATCTCCGGGTTGTCACAGGGGGGTGGGGCGCCTAAGAGAATCCGGCCGGATCCACATCTGAACCTCCAGGCCCAAAAATACTCATTCTTTTTTCGACGTTAGCACAGAATTAGCTCATTCTATTCCATATCGTTCTATTGTTTTCCACTTGTGCCGCTGTCCGCTGCTCCCTGGCACAAGCTCATCTTAAACTCTACCGCACAAGCTCTTGCCGGCCCACCGCGGCTTCTAAGCAACATAATAAGTCATAGTGTTCTCAACCAGGCCTTGATGCGCGGTTTCTGGCGGACAGGAGCTGGCCCAGCAGTGGTGCTGCAGCACAGCTCTTTGGGCGTCCAAGACAGCCAGAGGCCAGCGATCGGGCCTGCCTGCCCTCCACTGTAGCCTTACTGGGTCACTAAAAAGCTGTTGTGCTGGCGATCGCGCCGAAATAAGCGTGGTGCAGCTCAACAGTGTGTCATGGCAGCCTAAGCCCAGCGTGAGCCGCTGTGGTGCCTTGGACACACCTGGGGTCGCTCCTATGCAGCCTACTGAGCTCCTACATCACCCAGGTCCGGCTTTGGTGCCCTGTGTTTGTTTCAGGTGCTGCGGCGAAGCGCTGTACCAGCTTTTGAGTTTAGCGCCCCCACCGCTTGTTCAGCCCAGCCGCCGCTGGCACCTCTCTGCAGGTTCTCAGCCCTGAACGCGACCGAGCGGCTTGGTGACTGGATGGGGCTGCCGCCGTGTGTGCTCAACAAGTGGGGTGTGGGCTGCCCCTGCCTATACGTCAAGCAGAGCGAGCAGCGTAGTTTCAGGCCAGAGAACTATCGGCACAGGCAAGGAGACTTGCCACAGGAGGGGGTGGTCCACAACCGCTGCCTCAAAGCGTGGGACAGGCAGTATGAGGCAGCAAGGAGTTGCAGCAGCAGCTGGAGGAGGATGGGTGCCATGCTACTGCAGCGCTGTTGCAGGCTCTCTATGGAGGGTTTGCGGCAATGGATGCCTCAGGTGGGCCCAGCGTCTGACTGATGTTGGAGTGGTTGCTTGACCCCAGGGTTTTGCCAGGAGCGTTGCATGAATGCTGCTCTTCAATTGATGTCGACTAGGTATGTTCTGCCACCTAGCGAGGCCAGCCGTGAGCTGGGCTTTTACGACGTACAGGAATGGGAACACAATACCTTAACATTGACCCCTTGTTTTCCCTGTGCATTCAGGTTTGACCTGGGAGCGGCGCTGTATACTGCTGCATACCCGCACGCTGTGGGCGCTGCGCCTCCTGGGCAACACCCCTTTCACTCCGGGGCCCCTGCCCTCCCACCTAGGCCCCTTCTCCGGCCAGCTGGTGCGGGCCTTGGTTCACAACTCTCACGCAGTGCTGAAAGTTGCAAGCAGCATGCAGCAGCAGCAGCGGCTGCACTTCAACACCCGCAGCGCTGGCTCAGATGCTGTTGAAGGGTACTTTGCTGAGGTGCACAGCAGCCTCGGCAAGACCGTTGACGGGGTGGCCTTGCGCGATGGGCTGAAGGGACTGGATGTGCAGGCCGGTCTGGCAGCTCAGACTGAAGCTGAGCGTGGCTTTGCCATGGTCGCGCACAGCAAGTCATACAGCTGTCGGGGTGTGGCAGCTGATGCAGCTGCTTTCAACAATGGGAGTGACTTGAACCTGGAGCGGCACCGTAAGAATATGGGTGCCCGCGCACGGCGCACGGCTGGCAGCTCTGCTCAGCCCCATGTGCGCTGCTATCATGCCAGGAAGCACTAGTGTGCCTGCTATAGGATGCGCTGTGGTGCCGCTGCTGCCCTTGTTTGGAATGGTGATCATGTGGCTGCCTGTCTTTCGTTTGCGACAGAGTGTGCATGTTGGGGTTGTTGTGGCTGGTTGCCACAGTGCACAGCTGCAGATGGCCAGCCATGGATCTTGATACTAATCACTGGGATGTTTAATAGTAATCTGGCTGACAGGAACCCCTGTTATAGGTAGCAAAGCCCTTCATCGTTCGAGAGTAGCAGCCAGGTCATGGCAGTATGAGTGGTCCACTGCTGCTGGGCAGCAGTTCCTAGGCCTCTTTCACAACAAAAACACTTCAAATGATCATATAGCAGTTCCTGAACCAGCAGACGGTGAAAGGATGCCGCCATCAGCCCGCTGTAGGCGTGCTCTGTGCCTCATCTCTGCGGCCATGGTGCTCCGCCCACAAGCGATGGCCAAGGTCCGGTAAGCGCTTAAAAGCTCCGTACAGGAGTAAGGAGAAGGATGGAACAAGCCGGAGCTCTGGCCATCGCCAAATCAGGCCTGGAGAGGTTCAGATGTGCGCGCGGTCCAAATTTGGCGCCAGCCCCACCCCCCTGGGTTGTCAGTTCCATGTTGTCAGAAGTGCCTGTAAGGAGGCCTCATTGGGCTCCAACACGGGCAAAGGTGGATACCCCAGCCTGTACTGCAGTCTGCCGCTGCTATCTCCTCCCGTTTCCCTCGAGACCCGGAGGTCCGTGCTTCCACTGGCAGATTCTTGGCCAATCGCCTACAAGCGTCGTTGATGTGGTACGATCTAGTGATGAATAAAGGAAACTAATGGTATGGTTGACACCGTACTGGCTGAGCAACTCCGTGGAGCTCACACAGCTGGCAAAGAAAACAGAACTTTGCCAAGGCTGGCATGTTGGAGGCAAGGCTGACCACCTCAAGACTTGGCAATCACGCTGCAAGTGCTGCATCACACATGCTCCACTTCCTGCAACTGCACCGAAACACGCACCCCTCTGCCAGTCAAATCCAAAATACTCCACAACTGGGCATCGTCAAGACTTCCCGTCATTGTATGCACAACCCTCGCTATGAAAACTCTGTATTCTGCTGGTGCTGCTGTGTGTTCTGCTGGTGCTGCTGCTCATATGCACCCGCTTGCGTTTCCACCCACAGGTCGCCTCTGGTAGGAGGCCAACTGCTCTCACAGTCTCCCCATCAGTCGTCCCTGCAGCAGGGTTCACGCCATACCTGTTATAGATGACATACCCTCACCATACCCCCGCCCTGTCATTGCCACTTAAACAGCTCCCAAAGGGATGCAGTGGCTGCACACCCGGCGCACTACGAGCATACCAGCGGCAACTGTGGAAATGATTTGCTTGCGAAGCCCAAATGACACTCTCCCAAATGACCCTTGAAGGCTTGCATTGCGGCCTACACCTAGCTAGGCAAGCAGCATGACAAGTGGTCAGCAATCTAGATAAAATATGTGAGAGCCTAGAGCACTCCATTGCATGCTGGCCTGTCAAACTGGGGGGGTCAGCTGATCGCATGACAGCCTATGCCTAACACCTGACCAGCAACTGCTTGAAGTGCTATACAAGCACAGGTCCCAGCTTACATGTCCTCGGCTTCAAGTGCCTCCTTGGCCAGCCGCTCTGCCTCTCCTGCCAGCTCCTGTAGCAAAGCGCAGCATGGCACGCACAGCATGACACCAAGCACTACAGGCTCCTACCATCAACAATTCAACAGGGGAGAGATCCACTGGGGCAGGACCTCAGGCTATCCCGCAGAGCATACCTTGCACCCAACAGTCGGGTGTGCAGTGACCCATCTTCGGTCCGCAATGCCGGCTGCCGCAAAGGAGTACACACCAGGCCCACACATGCAGTCCACTTTCTGTTGATACCCAGACAGCAGCAAGGGAAATGGCGGCAAACAGTGAAGAGTACAAGATCTCAGGCAAGCCCCAGAGCATAACTGCATTGCCCCTGTCACCACAGTTCGCCTTCACCTCTGTTCACACGACCAGACACCCTGAATAAATATAGAAAAGCAGTAGCCCACCTGGGGTACTCGCTGGAAGGTACGGTTGGACTCATCGCACACCCAGGCCAGCTCCATCTCAAAACCCTTCTCTTCATCGTGCACTTGATGCAGGCTGCAGGGCCCAAGCGCAGCATATAAGGGAGCGATGTGGCTGTTCGTGTGGGTGAGGTCATGTACACGAGAGGCCCACATGCTTGATGCGGCGGCAGCAGAATCTATATATTGAAAGGGGCCGGGGCTTCGGATGAGCTGCTGGCATGGCTGTATCTGATATGTGCGGCAGGAGAGCCACACAGGAGAGTGATAGGAAAAGGTGCGCAGCAAACCGATCTTACCATCCCTAGTGAGGGGTGCTGGGTCCAGGATGGCTCACACAAGGAAGCTGTGCACACACAACCAGATACTAGTCCCCCTCCATCCTGCTCAGAGGTCGCTTGAAAGCACCATTTAAGACTCGGCCAGCAACAGACACTCACATCTTGGCTACCGCCTTAATCCCCTCTCGGCACGTCATCTCCGACAGCTGGAGCTTCTCCACCTCGTTCTTGGCCGCCTGCCGCCCCTTCCCCACCGCGGTGCCGTAGTACCGCTGCAGTACACACACAGGGTGCAGTCAGACCAGGTTAGGGTTTGTCCGTCCTGGGGCTGGTGAAAGCGGCTGCTTAAAGCATTTGGGGCTCCCTAACACAATAACTACATGTCAAGCGAAGGAAGCAAGCCACCTGCAGCCCACACGGCGGGATGCCGGCCGGCGCCCCCTTCTGCCGACGAGCAAGGGTCTCCCTACCAGAAAGCCACCACCTCAGTTGGGACACCGCAGCAAGCTTGGCTTGGAACTACCCTACTATATTGCGGTCTAGGCCTAAGAGCCAAGCCTGCCTCGTGGCATAACTGAGCCCGACATAGGAGCTGTCTCCCATGACGCTGGCGACTACTGCCACGACAGATACTCACATGGCAGGTGCCGGATGGCTCCACTAGGTAGAGCTGTGGTCCGTCCTTGTCGTACACTGCCAGCAGGGTTGAGGTGCCAAAGGGCCTGCAGGAGGGGGGCAAGGCAAGGCAGGTGAGGCAACTCTCCACAGGCAGGCAGGCAGGTAGGCAGCTGCACGGCACAGGGAGAGATGAAGTAGCTGTGCCGCCAGCGGTGGGCTCCAGACGGAGGAATTGCATACAGGGGAATATCTAGTCAACAGAAAGGCGGTGGGGAGTGTGTGGCACTGCCTGTGACCAGGGACCATGAAGTCTGCCATTAGGCTGCAAAGGGTCCGTTTGCCGCCGGCGACCATTTCTCAGGCAGCTGCGTGCTGCTCCTGCTGCGCCGCGACTAGTAGTCACAGCATCCAGGATGCTGTTTGAGAGGCTAGTGGCTGCTTCCATGCTATATCTCCTGCCGGGCTGCTTGAACGCCGGGCTCGCCGCCCCGAAACCCGCCCCGCCGCCCGCCGACCCCCCCCCCCTCTATCTCCCGTTTAGAAAGCCCAGCCCGGTGCTCAGCTGCCAACTCCGTGGGACAACCTCGTCCATGCGGGGATGCTGGACCCGAATCCTAGAGGTGTGCAGTGGTGCCCTTCCATGGTGTGCAATGATGCCCTTGCCTTACGCACATTGCACATGGGCAGGGGCCTACCCCGCCCCTGTGCCTCCAATTCGTCTCTACTCCAAAAACTGCCGCTGTGGGAGTTTTGGATGTGGCACGTGGTCTGTGGACGCCGCCAGACTGCAGCTCAAGCTCACCTGACATACCAGTACAGGTTGAACACATGCACATAGCTGGCCACCCTCTCCGCAAGCACATGGCCAGGGATTGGGTCGCCGTAGAAGCTGCAAAGACAGGAGACACAGCAGCGGAGTCAGATTGCTGTCGTGCAAAGAGCTGCTCAACAAACACCGCGGAGCTCATGCCCCTGTGCTCCTGTCGTAGCAAGCACACTTCATGCGGGCTGGCTGCAATGGACGCATCCCACGCAGGGTCAGACAGCATGCCGTAGACAGCGTGGAGGCAGGTAAACAACATGAGACGCCGTCCCCATTCCAGAAACACCAGGCGACAAACAAAATTGCGCCCCCAGACGGCTGTGGGCCCCTGCCCCTCCTTGAGAACTGTCCCTTGCTCACTTCTTGTAGTTGCCGGCTTCACTCATTGCCCTGTTTACTATGGCCCTGCCGTCCGCCCCCACGCCCGCTATGACCTACAGAGCACAAGGCAAGATTGCGCCCTCAGGTGGCCTGCACCATATTGTTGCACAGCAAAGGCACAAGGGCTGCTGCCCAGGTCTTGCATTATGTAAATGCCGGCACCGAACTCGAGCAGCACTACGCCCTTTGCCTAAATGTACGTCAGCCAAGCTTGTAAATGCAGATGCAAAGAGGAATTCACAGCGCCACCACTGCTTTCATACCCCGCAGAACCTGCCAGAGTGTAGCACTGCGTGCAGATCCCAGCACAACCAAAACGCAAGGTATGCCACTCACCACGCCTGCATGCCGATCCACCGGGAAGGTTCTTCGGTTGGAGTTCTCCACAAGCATTTTGGAGATGATCAGCTTTTCAGCACCCTGCACTTACTAGAAGCAGTTTCAACTCGCGTCAACACATGCCAGCGACGGGCCCTCGCCAGCTCCAGCAGACTGAGAGAGGGGCTTGCGGCCCAAGCCTGACTCACCAGGACCACCCCATCTTTGCACCGGATGCCGATGACTGTCCTGCACTGGGAAGAAACAACATATTGAAAACCTGCTACTCCACTAACAGAATATGAGTCTTGTTGTTTCAGTTCCTTGGCCCCTTGCAGTTGCATCAAGAGCAGGCGCGCCAGGACTGCAACACTGGCCACCCACCCGCTGCTGTCTACGGCTTTCTGCGCATACTCAGTCTGGAAGACGCGGCCGTCGGGGCTGAAAGTGCCCACTGACAGGTCATACTGCAAGCATCAAGTGCAGATTGTGGTCATGAAGGTCCTGCACAGAAGGGTGTTCTAGCCTGCGAGCGTTTGTAGATCATCAAACAAAAGCTTACTCCTGTTCCTATTCCAGACATCTACGCCTCGAAAGACAAAAGTGCTTCAAGTAAGATGATCGATCAGCTAAAGTGATCATGCACAAGGCAGAGAGAATAACAAGGTTACAGCGTATCAAGTGGGTAATGCAACGTTTTGTGCCTGCCTGCTTCTGTATTCGATGTAACAGTCCCTGCAGGAGCTCTGTACAGCTGTACTCGGCAGTCTTGGACGACTAATGCAAAGAGCAAGAGGATGCAAAGAAAAGGCCCAGCCCTTGTTGGAAGTTGCAGACTGCTTGGTATGAACCCGAAAATCCGAAAGCTTTATAAGAACTTCATACTACTCGCCCGAGATCATCCAGAGAGGGTTCGAAAGGCAAGGGACAGGCTGAAGACAGCATTCCACAACACTCAGGTTCAGACACAGGAGGAACTTCGATAGGCTCTCAGCCAAGGTCAGGGTCGTAGCCCACCACTCTCTGCTGCTGGTGCTCTCGCCTTGCTGTGGATAATTCACTTCTGAAGCAGCTCAGTCTCCCCAGCAGAACTGCTCATGTCAGGTTTTAACCTGCAGGAAAGTATATGTTAAAGGAGATAGAGGGCCTGAACAGGGTTCACAAGTACCGCTGGCTCCATAAGAGAGGTCACTGACTGGAGGAGCCCGCCTCCAAGTCTGACACCAGCAGGTTGCCACCCAGAGGCGGCTAGCAGTAGTCTGCAACACCGACAGGATGGCATCTGGAGGCTTGCCTAGGATGGGCAGCCTGCGCCATCCCAGCAGCAGCCGCAGCTACCTATCCGCTCGTGCTGGCTGCTGCCTGTCGGCTTGCTGCCAGGGCATGTACCCTTGCAGCCGAGAGCCGGGACCAGGGTGCCACCACCACCGCCGCCATCAGCAGCAGCGGCAGCAGCAGCAGCGGCGGCGCCCTGGCAGAAGCCTGGCACCCGTCAAGGCTGTAGTGGAAGAGGTCCAGCGGGGGCTGGTACTGGCAGAGAGCCAGTCTGGGTGGCTGGCGGGCCTGGGCAAGCCGGTTCTGCAGTCAACCCTGGCTAGCTTGCTTGCCTACCTGGCGGCGGCCTGGCCCGATCGGCCGCGAGGGTGGAGCAGGAAGGACCTTCTTGAGGTGCGGATCATACAAATAGATGAGTGCATCAGTAAATATTTGAATGGATGAATGAATCAATACAGGCGCCCAGGTCCGGGTATTTACACATCTCAGCTGCTGCTCAGTTACTGCTCAGGTTTACCCCATGCACACATGATGTGGTTTGGTGCGGTGCTGAGAACATGCTACCAGGAGGCTGGGGAAGTGGTTGCCGGCTCTAGATGGGTTTTTGAGCCGCCTGTGAAAGGTGCTATACTTGTTCTGCGCTGCTGAAATACTGAAGCACAGCAAGAATGCCATGGCTGGGCTGGTGCCAGACAGCATCAAATTCCAATGGGCAGAGCACGAGTGTTACATGCGCCTGTCTCACCTTACTAAGCCCCACTACCATCCCAAAGCGGGGGAGTGACGGTTCTTCGGTAGTGTTCTCATTCCTTAGAGAACAGCAGGGCCTGTGGATATAGCAGGACCAGACAGCAGCTCAGGACTGCAGCGCTAGCCTGAGTCTCAACCTATGTGGTGCCGAGGGGGCTTTGTGGACACCACAAAATGTCAAGTTAAGCCGTGCATGATTGGATGCCCACCAGGCTTCTTCAATTGTGTAGGTCGGGAGGCAGCCTTTGCCAACTCCATGCTGCAACTTGCCGTCCACTCTGCATCTCTGTATCCCTTGCTCTCCTCGCCCCTCGTCTCCCCATCGGCAAGGCCTCACTCCTACCCGCCCTCCTGCCCACCCAGGTGCGGGAATCGCCCATCCAAGGCCTGGGGGTCTTTGCCAAGCGCCCCATCGCCGCTGCCACGGTCCTCGGCGCCTACCCAGGCCGGCCACGCTCTCCCACCGAGATGGCCGCCAAAATCGCCGCCACCCCGGCCGCCGCCGCCTACTGCTTCCAGAACGGGCGGGGGCAGCTCCTAGACCCCACAGACCGCAGCGGTGAGCCCAGTGCCCGCCCCGCCCCTGGCCTCGCATGGCTGCCAGTGGATGCCACGCTGTGCAGAGTCAATGAGCCGCCCGCTGGGAGTGCTGGGCCGAACGTGGAAATCCAGGATGACCCCCGGGACCCCCATGGGATACTGTTTGTGGCCAGCAGGGTGGTCGCCCCTGGCGAGGAGCTGTGGATTGACTATGGGCCTGCCTTTGACCGGAGCAAGTATGAACAAGGGTGAGGGGTGGCAGGGCACTGCGCTAGGGGTTGCCACCCCTGGGCTAGGCAGATCGCTTGCATAGTACCGCAGCTGACACCCGCCACATTGCTGACTGACCCCGTCCTTTCGCATGCATCTCCTATTTCATCCATTGGTCCGGGGCGGCACGTATGATTAGAGGCAAGATTGCTGCGATCCGCAAGTACAGGGCTGGGTGCAAGGCTTGGGTATGACATATTGACGGGGACATCCATTCGTAGATGGTGGCAGGTAGTGCAAACAGTGGAGAAGTGGGGGAAATTTGATCGGACAGGGCTAGCTCCAAGGTTTGCCCTGTGGCTAGCCTATTTAAGATGGAAATGCACGTGACAGG
>BBXU01000650.1:0-57080 GCA_001598975.1 Parachlorella kessleri | reverse complement strand
CCAACCGTAACACAACTGTGTACACTTAGAAACTTAGTGGGAGAGGTATGTACCTGGAGAGGTATGTACCTATTTAGGCACGGGGGTAGGAGGCGCGATGTAAATTATGCTTGCCCCAGATTTGCCCATGTATGGTCTGGGTAAATATATCCCGTGCGGCATGCTTTGGGCGCTCTACAGGTAGCAGGATATTTATAAGCTGGTCGGCATGGTGATATGCATCTTGTCTCCCTTTTGTGTTTGGCGGGACACATTAGGGTGGCTCTGATTTGGGGTCAGAGATATTGGTGGTATCCAGCTCTGAGGTTTACTTTGGGCTGGCTAGTAGACTGTGTCAACCTTTGTGATGGTGCAAGCTTTACAAATGGCACCCCGGGGCTTATAGCGTGAGGTGGCAACGAGGCAAATATGTACTCAAAAAATTGTTCAGTGCACTGGGAAGTGGGCGGCACAAGGCACGCCAGTAGCATACGCCCTCCGCAGAATATCAAGCACCTCACAGAAAACTCAACACATGGGGTGGGTACTGGATGGACACACAGGCTGACAGCCAATACCACTCTGACACAGCACAACTCACTTGCACACTGCATACGCAAAGGCCTGCCAGCTGAGTCCTTGTCATTTTATCTAACCACATCGTTTCTGGTGACGGAGATGCACTTGCATGCAGGCCTAACTAACAGTCAATGTATGCAACACCGCATATATGTGCCCGCAGCAAGTTGGCACATGATAGTCCACAGGGTTTGGCAACCTGAACAATGAGAGCATCTGTCGTCACAACCACCGGGCAAGTGAATGTCTGAAACCGAGGTACAAACACCATTCACCTGACAGAGGCGCTGCCAGCAACCTTATCTGGTCTTCGCCCGCCTTGTCTAACAGCAACTGGATCGCCGCACCTGCCACAAGACACACGAGACCAACACATAGACCCCTTGCCAGGGCCAAGAGGCGAGTTGGCCACTGCAGGTGCACCATGGCCGGCCAATGGGCGGCCCAAGGGCCAAACCTGTCATTGGGACCACGCTCTGCCTGCTGTGCGCTCCGCCGCGCTAGCACGCTTCCGCTCAGCGCAGCGCGCTGCGTCCACGGGCACCAGGCGCGAGAGCAGGTTGGAGCGGAAGGCGCCGCCCGCCTCGCTGCCCGTCAGCGTGATCTTGCCGCTGGCGGTGCGCTCGACATCGGGGATAAACTTGCGGCGCAGGTGGCCAGTGTAGATCTGCAGCAGCACAGGGCCAGTTTCAGCGCGTCAGGGCAACTTACAATGAGATGCTCTGGCATAAATACCGCCAGGACCCCGGCGGGAACCCAGGTGACTTGGTGGGGAAGAGTTCAGCGGAAGCACCAGCCAGCAGGAATGCATTCTGCTAGCACTGCAAACACCGTTTGCGACCAGCCCCCAAGCAGTGCTGGCACACCACCCAGCTTGCAGCACAGCCACTCAGCCGTAATAAAGCGACTGATTCTGACTCGTCCTCGCCAACAACAGATACTCCTGTAGACAAGCCATACCCCATCCAAGCAGGGCATGGCCAACCCCAACTGCCTCCTCCTCACTACCAAAGACGACCCCAAATGCAACTGCCTCCTCCTCACTACCAAAGACGACCCCAAATGCAAGTAGCCATCTCCCAAGCTGAGCCCCCCGCCCACCCCACCCTACACACACACCACCCACGATGCACAGCTGGTTCCCTCCCACGCCTCCCTCCCCGCCGCTCACCTGGCGCGGGCGCGTGATGCGGTTGACCGGCTCCGACACCATCTCCTTCCACTGCGCGACCCAGCCCACGGTACGCGCCATGGCAAAGAGCACGGTGTACATCTCCACCGGGATGCCCAGCGCGCGCAGCACGATGCCGCTGTAGAAGTCCACGTTGGGGTACAGCGAGCGCTTGATGAAGTAGTCGTCGTTGACCGCGATCTTCTCCAGCTCCATGGCAATGTCAAGCAGCGGGTCCCTGCAAACAGAAAATGCGGAAACGCTGTTAAGTCCACCCGCAACTGGCCGTCTAGTAAGCAATAAGTGGATGCCAGGATGGCTGGTACACATGGTCCACAAGTTCCGCACCGCAAAGGCAAGCATGGCTTCTGCGCGGCCCATATGTGGTAGGCAGGAAGAGCCATGGAGCAACTGACGGCTGTAGCTTTTCGACGTCAAAGACAGGTCCCGGTGGCCCTCAAAAACCCCACTGCCCACCAGTGCCATTCTTACAATCCCAAGAGTACCCCGCAAACTCGTCACAGCACCACCACAGCACTGCTAACCAGTCGTTGCTCACTCCCACCATGGCTGAGGCAGCCTGCACGACCCACAGGCTAACACCGCCAACCAACAGCCACCACACATGCACCCCTGCAGTTTGCTAACGGTGCTGCCCGTCTCAAAAGCTGATGAACAAACACCCAGCAGAAACCCCAGGCCCGCAGGCTCACTTGCGTCCCAGCTTCTCCAGCACGCGATAGGTGACCTGCCGCATGAGCTTGGCGCGGGGGTCGTAGGTGCGGTACACGCGGTGGCCAAAGCCCATCAACCGGAACGGGTCGCTCTTGTCCTTGGCCCGCTCAATGATCTGCGACAAGCAGGAAGTGCATGCAGCACAGGTTGGTAAACCGCCGCGGGCAGGCCATGCCGGCCTGGTGGGCATCAGGTGAGCGGCGGCAGGCAATGGCAGCATGTGCCCGTGCCTAGCCCTCTGGCAACCCGCCCACCCACGCGGAGAACCTAGTTCATCTTGATCAAACCTTGCAGTTGAGGGGCGGAGCGGAGCCCCACCGCCCTGCTAGCGCACTGTCTCCAACCCTGTGGCCTTACTGACACACCTTGGGGATGTTGTCCACGCTGCCTATCTCCTCCAACATGCGCAGCACGGCCTCGTTGGCGCCGCCGTGGGCGGGGCCCCACAGCGCGGCAATGCCCGAGGCCACGCACGCAAAGGGGTTGGCCTGGGAGGACCCTGCAAGGTGCACGGGGAAGGAGGGGTAGCAGAACAATCAGGGAGCGTGCTTTCGTCATGCCAGCTTCCACATGGGAGTCTCAGCACAACTGCACTACCCACTTGGTGTGACACACGCAGCCCAAGCCCCCCAACACCCACAGGGGGTGCAGCTGGGCACCCACGTCAATCAACCAGGGCCGCTGCCTAAACTAGCCGCATGTGCAGCCCGGGCAGCAAGACAGCATCAGGCAAGCTGCCCCAGGCCCTGCCCCTGCAGCCCCCTCGTAGTCATGACGCCATGGCCAGCGACCAACCTACTCGCCATTCTTCTAGGACAGGCTGCAGGCCATCCGCCCAGCCTACTTGCAGCCACCCCCTACAAACAACCCTCACTCACTCACCCACCCCAGTAACCTACAACCACCCACCTGCCGTGCGCACGGTGGATGTGGAGGCGTTCTGTTCGTGGTCCAGGTGGAGGATGAAGATGATCTCCAGGGCCTTGGCCAGCTCAGGGTCCACCTCATACCGCTCACAAGGGACTGCAGGCAGGGCAGGGAAAATATGGGGAATTACGACATGGTTCCGACGCTTGGCAAACTCATGCAAGTCGATCAGGTGCACAACACCCTTTCGAATGCTGCCGCAGCCCAGCAGGCGAGGGAATAACGACCATCGTTGCAGCCTAGACACATTGGGACTAGGGAGTGTGTGGTGGGTGGACACAGGAGTAGAGGTAATAAAGTCTTTTACTGTACCTCCTAGCCGTTGAGACGTTGCACTACTTGCACTTAGACACAAATGCAAAGCGGCAGCCCCACATGGCGCACAACGGCGCTGCGCACGAGGCATCCATCGCCCTTGCAGGAAAGCCAAGAGTAAAGACAATGCGCTGTGTGCTCTAGGCACCAGGCTCCCAGGCTGGGGTGTGCACCCAGCCCACCCACCCACCCACCGGCAAACATCATGTGCAGGAAGTTCTCCGAGTAGGTCAGGTCATTGCGGGGGTAGATGATGGGCTGGCCGATGGACGTCTTGTAGGCCATGGCCGCCAGCGTGGGCATCTTGGCAATCAGGCGGTAGCAGGCACGCAGCTGCTGCTGGGGGTTTCTGCACAGACATGAGCAGGAAAGGGTTCACCTACAAGGGAGTTTGCTCATCCACCGGCCCTGCCTAACCAGTGTGATAATTTAGAAGGCTGCCCGCACAACTGTCATGTTGTTGTCCAATGCCCTGGCAAGACCTCCCAGCCGCCATACCACTCATGGCTCTGTCCCCTAAGCCTGCGCCAAACCCGGCTGAGACGTATTCGTAGCACCCAACACCAACCCGTGCAACCTTATCTGCCAATCGAGGCTCCAAAGCTGCTGGGCAAAGGGGCAGGGGATCTCTGCTGGGCGTGGCGCGGCTCACCTGACTTCCGCCACCTCGGGGTAGAAGGCTGCCAGTGCGCCCACAACTCCCACCATGATGGCCATGGGGTGCGCGTCGTGGCGGAAGCCGCGGTAAAACTGGATCAGCTGCTCGTGCACCAGCGTGTGCAGCTTGATCTCGCGCTCAAATGCGGCCTTCTCAGCCTGCATGCACATGCCACAAGTAGTGGTTAACATAACACAGGTGCACCTTGGCTTTGCGCTCATGCACAGCCCCCCCTCGGCTTGGCACAGGCAGGCATAAAGGCTGTGTCGCAAGGAAACAACCCACGCTTGTTCCCAGGTCGGACATATGAACAATGCAATACAGTTCTTCCAAATCTCGCGCGTCAACCATGAGACTAAGTGGGGAATGGGGACAGCGATGGCTACCCAACACTAACTGCCGAACTCCCAGCCAACCTCGTACCTAGTATTCAGGCGCTCCTACCTGACACCCTACAAAGCTGGCCTGTCTAGGCCACAAACTCAGCCTCCAAACAAGGAGTGCCAGCGCAATACTCATCCAAGAACGGTGCCCAGCAGGCGTACCTTGCTGGGAAGCTCGCCATGCAACAGCAAGAACGAGGCATCCATGAAGTCACCCTCAGATGCAATCTCCTCGATTGGGAACCTGCAGCGAGGCACTGCCAACGGTTTGTGTATTCAAACGACCTTAGAGATCAAGCAGAGACTAGGCAGGACCCTTACAAGCCCAGAGCAGGCGTAGCTGCTGGCAGGCTTGGTGCCCTTGCCCTCCCCACCAGGTAGCCCTAGCCCCCCCACGGGACCCACCCGCGATACAGCAGCACGCCCTTGTTGCCGTCGATGTAGGTGATGGCCGACTCGCAAGACGCGGTAGAGGTGAAGCCTGGGTCGAAGGTGCACATGCCGGTCCTGCAGCAGGCATGGTGATGGAAGGGTTTCACGGCGTCACGTGGCACGCGACCTGCGGTTCCCACCCCAAAATACCAGGGATGACCCCAGAGACTCACATGGCCAGCAGCTTCCTGATATCGATGAACTTGTCGCCAAAGGCGCCCAAGAGGATGGGCAGCTCAGTCTCTGTGCCGTCAGGAAACACCAGCCTTGCGGGTTTGTCCTCAGCGGCATGTTCAGGCACAGCGGTCTTCCCCTCCATCAGTGGCAGGCCACCCATGGTTGCTGCTGGGTCTGCAGACTGTCGCGACACCACAAGCCTTATGTCTAAAGCAGCCGCAAACTTTGGGGCTCGACACTCCTCCTAACACACCTATCCCTGGTTGCGGGAGAAAGGCTTCGGGTTTTACGTCCGGGACCCGTTTACTAACCTGCACAGCACGTTTGGCGCGCTCTGACGCCGAAAGCGAGGGAAATTATGAGAATGACTCAACCGGTCCCTAAGCTGGAATGGCTTGCAAGAGACCACTGGGACACTTGCCGGTTAAACCTGGGCGGGTGACTTTACTGATCAGGCACGATGCTTGTCACATGGGGCCTACACAGCTGACTACAGAAAACAGGTATCAACAGCTGACACTTGGATCATAACGTTAGTAGGTCGGAAAAGTGGTGTTGTGGCAGGCCCAGCGAGATAGCTTCGACCTGCAAAGGCGGTTTGTACGTTGTGCCACAGTGCAGTGCAAGAGTATATTTAGTGAGGTTGGCCGGTTGTGCTACAGGATACGGTCAGGGGGCAGGCTGTACTTATTTAGGGTGACAGGCTATGCGTCAGCGAGGATTTTACGGGTATATTGGGCTGACAGGGGTCTATGCAGGCTAGCATGGGTGGCAGGTAGTGCGAATAGGGTGTGAGAGTTGAGCTGTACTTACAGGACGGGATGCAGAGAGCGCCTGAGTCTTGCCGGAGTTCTGAGCCAGTAGTTCTCCCCAAGATAAGCAAAGGCCACTGGAAGAGGAGATGCAGCCGAACTGAAGCAGGGGCAGTGAAGGGTTAAGTTATGCTGTTTACTGTCAGCTGTATCTCTATTAGCATGGGTGGCAGGTAGTGCAAACAGAGTGTAGATAGGGTTTAGCTGTATGGAGGGCTGGGCCGGATGCAAATGTTATGCTCTCAGAGTATCTTTCATTGGGGCAGGCAGTGCAAAGAGAGAAGGGGAAGGGGTGTAAAAAGAAAGCTCGATACAAGGTAGGTGTGAGGGCACCCTTTGAAACAGAAAGGAACAATCCAGGCAGGCTTGATTTCAAAGCCCAGGATAAAGTCCTTCCAGGCTGGAGGTAGAGTAGAAGGGGGGTGCAGCTCAGCGCTGCCTTGGGAAACACCTTCCAGGTTGGAATCTAAGTGCATTGGTGACTGATAGTTCCACAGCGGCGAGGCACCAGTGTGCACTATTGGCAGGCCATGCAGCATGGCGTGGGCAGGTGCATTTGTTGGCGGCAGGCCGCAAATGTGCAAACTCTCCTGCGCCATCTTTACGGGTGTATTACATTCCTCCAAGTGGAATCCCAGGCCAACACCTCCCTTCAAGCATTAACGGTAAAAGGCCCCAGCACAACCTCAGGAGGCTCGTGGCAGCAACTGTAGAAGAGGTCCAGGTTACAGGGCATGACACCGCCTGGGTACAAGCTCCCACCGCGGCCAGCGGCCGCGCAGCGGCGGGACGCTGCTCCCATCCACCCCACGCTGCCCTTGCCCGGAAGCCTCGCTCGCCGCACACACCACTGCCAGCGCCTCTCAAGTGCGGTGGCTGCCTGTCAGCCGTGCCGCTGGCAGCAGCATCAGCAGGTGCCCTTTATTGGCCGGCCACCTGGGACTCTGCCTTGGCACGCAGAGCACGCAGCTTCTTCTTAGCCTCGTAGAAGGCAGCAGACTTGGCCTTGCGCTTGGCCTCCAGCTCGGCAACAGTCTCCTGGTGGCGCCAGCCAACCTGCAGCCGGGGCGCAGAGAGAGGATGCTTGTGGGTAAACCCACCCACCTGCATTCTAGGCCAACGCAAGCTGCCGGCCCTGGGACCCCTCGCAGCAGGGCAGGTCCTAGGTCACACCAGAAAAGGCATATAGCGTTGTTGCCGAGACAATCAAGAGCCGGCTGCCGACCCTCCCATGTTAACTGGTACCGTGAACATTGCACGGCGGCTCCTCGGTTGCTGCCAACCACTCCATAGCTCGGGCCACTCTACAGCCAGCCAGCCAGCCAGCAAAGCCGTGGGCGCACAAGCGGGCAGGTCACAAGACAGCCAAGACCCTCGCAGCTTCCCCGCGTCCCTCACAAGGCTCCAGCACCAACTGCTGGAGCGCCTACAGCCCCAAAGCCTGGCCCCCGCTCCAAAGGAATATCCGTTTCGACCCTCGCTAACGCACCGCCGCGGACAGGTCTCCCAGCTTGCAGTACTTGTGGCCGTGCTGCAGGCGGAGCACGCGCAGCGCATCGGGGATCACCAGACGCTTCACCTGCAGGGTGGGCCCATCGCGCAGAGCTCAGCATGACACAGCGTGCCGGGGTCCCATACGTATAGCACAGCACCTCGTTCCCTAAGGCGCAGCACAGGTGCCCCTACATATTCAGGCCGCCCCAGCGCTGTTCGAAAGAAGTACAACGGCCTCCCTGCGACCCTTGGTGATACCCCAGCCCCAGAGCACTTGTCAAGCCGTATGGCCCAGTTCCTGCTTTGCTGTCAGTTCTCACGGCCACGTTGCTGCCCTGTCAACCCAGTTCCATGTTGACGCCAACAGCTGAACTAGATGGCTGTAGCCCCTGCTGCCCCGGCCAAAGGCTCCAGGGTCCACCACGGTTTGCCTGCTGTAATCTTTGGATTGCTGCGCTGCCTTTGACTGCTGCCACCAGGCCCCTCCCTGGGACACGCTGCTGCTGCAGCCCACTGGTCTATATCCACATCTCCATGCCACAAGATGCACGCATCCTTATCATAGAACAGTAAGCCACTAGCGCGTCTCCGCTGCGCACTTCGCGCCCCCGCTGGGCAGCGGTCCCCTGCTGCTGGCCATACAAAGCTTGCTTCACCCCATGGTTAGCCCAAATGTCCGCCGAACAAGCACACAGCTGCGTTCCGCTCCTGGTTGCTACGGAATCGCCCTCCCACAGGCCTTGCCATATTGCAGGCCCAAGGCGGTGGGAAGAAAGCCGCTAGCATGTCTTCTGTGCTATGGCAACCGTCCTGGCACCCTTGTTTGAGGGTCACCGACTTCCCTTTCGCTCCGCCACCAGCGCTGCCAGTACCTTGAACAGAACACCCCGGCACCAACTCACCACCATGCCCAGCGTTGGAGCCAGCCAATGCCAGCACATGTACACTACAACCTTACAGATACAGTGCTGGGCCTGCACGCGGCGTACCTTGTCGTAGGGGTGGGGCACACCCTCAAAGGCCTTGAGGCGGTCCAGGGCTGCTGCGCCGCGGGGGGTCTTGTGAGGGATCATGCTGCACCAGGACAACAAACCAATACCGCTTTTCAAAACCAGTGCTGCGGCAGAGAACTGCTCCCCATGCTTGGCTGGCTACCCTACTAGCACAGGAAGGAGCTTGTACTTACTCTTGTCCCAACGGCACTGGCTTTGCCACCACCACAAAGCACGTCGCTACCTATAGGCATCACATGTGTCCCCCACCGTCGTTCCTAGCTGCTGCTCCTGTCTATCTCCTGCCCAAGTGCCTGCTAAAGCCGTGCTACATCTCGCTGCCATCTCGCTGCCACGCCACCCACGCCGGGCGTACCCGCGGACAGTCCTCCACAGGATGCGGGCGGGTGCCCTGAACTTGTAGGCAGCCCTCCTGGGGTTGGTAACCATGCGCTTGTTCAGGAAGCGCTCATACTTCATTTTCTGCCTGACCATGCCGCCAGAGATGTTGATCTCCTCGCAGCGCACGCAGACCTGCAGCCATCAGCCGTGCGGCTCGCTTGCTCAGCACCCCACATCCTACACACTCTGATTCAAGCTGCTGTCATCTTCCCGCCCGCTGCCAACGTGGGTTGCACAGCACCACCCCTCCACCCGCCGCTCCATGGCTGTCTGCAGGCTCCTGCTGCAGGTGGCCTTGTGTAGGCCAGTGAACAGCCGGTCCTTAACAAACCCGACAAAACAGAGCCCAGGCTGCCCCCAATACTCCACTTCCAGGCGTCCTGCTGCCTGCTGCTGGTGCTCTGCCATTTAGCTTAGCTGAGCACTGCACTTTCCCTGCCCGCCTACTCACAACATTCTGCCCGCTGAGCAGCTGCTTGGCGAGGATGCTCGCCAGCCGGCCAAGCATATGGCCCCGGCAATCAACCACGACCGTCTGCATGGATGCGAGCACACGATTCGTTGAGCCAATATACTGCAAAACGATATGCTGCTCGTATGACTATAAGGAGTGAAAACCAAGCCTTAGCCGACTGCAAATACGAAAAGAAATGCCTGCATGACGCCGCCAGCACTCACCTTCGGCATGTTGACGGTTCGTGCCGATATGATCCCTATTAGGGCTGGGAAGAGGGAGAAGCACCTAACTCCCAGCAGTTTAGGGGGGAGGGGAGGCCTAGGGTTCGGCAGGGGCTCCGAGCTCTAGGTTTTGCGATTTCATGCCTCGGGCTGTTATTTTGTTGTTAATTTAGGGATTTCCAGGATACCTTGGAGTGTTCTATTTGCAGGGTCAGGACCGTCACAGTTTTATTGTTGTATTAATGAAAAAGCACTGCTGGACTTTGGAGTGTAGCATACGGAACATACTTAAATTGCCACTCGCGTGTTTGGAGGGTTTATACCAAATGCAACTGCCTTTCTGAAGCTTAGTGATCTCTGTTTTGAGACAGTCTTGAGAGCGGGCACGCTGACATGTGAGACAAGCCGATGTCAAGGGCCGAGTTACAAGAGCTGAGGACCAGGCTTGCTGTAAGCGAGGCCAAGCTCGTAGAGAAGGAGAACCAGCTGCAGAAGAGCCAGGCGTCAAGAGACAAGCTCCGTACCACCTTGGTGCGTCTGGTGGCCGAGCAAGGCAGCCTTGCTGTGTGTGATATGTATGCCAGCCCAACCTGAAGGCGTCTTGGTTGTATGTGCCTCTCTTGCTGCAGAACCTTCTGAAGGAGAAGTCTCTGAATATCACAGAGCTGCTGCACCAGCACAAGTTGGTTCAGTCCAAGCTTGCCGAGGCGACACAGCGTGCCGAGCAGGAGCAAGCAGGCAGGGAAGCTGCGGAGGAGTCCCTGGCAGCCATCCGCAGGTGTTAACAAAGGAGCCTTCTGATGAGCACAAGAAATTGCTGGCCTGTAGTGTTGCTGACGGTAGCCTCTTTCTGCAAGGCTTGCACAGGTTGCACCTGGCAACCCTATGTGGCATGTACTGGTGTGGCTTTGGCAGGACGAGCATGCATACTATCGTGCCACTGGTGGCTCACATGGCTTCAGTGAAGGGATGGCACATGCACACACATGTAGATGTGTGATGAGCGTGCTGCTGTATAGGGAGAACGAGGGCATGTTAGCGGAGCTGCAGGCCATTCGGCGGCAGTTGGGGCAGACAGACCGTTGCGCGGAGTTGGCAAAAACAGATGCTGCCAAGGCGCAAGCCAAGGCTGATGTGCTGCAGCGGCAGGTGGCTGCGCTGGAGGCACAGGTACACTCTCTTGCACATGCTTTCTTACATGCCCCTTATAGATACGTTGGCAGGCTGGGCCAATCGGCTAGGCCGGTGTGCATGCTTGCCCTGAACCTTGCGGAGAGGTGCGGCATTTGTGTTGAGGAGAGGGTAGCGCCCCCACTTACCTTGGAGTCCATTTGTTGCGCTTCCTTGTGTTTTTCCGCTTATGCGAGCTGTTTACTAAGAGGGACACATGGGTTATTCAGTGTGGGACATCTGCTTGCGCAGGTGAACTCCATCGGCCAGGTGTTGCAGCAGCTGACGCAGCAATGCGCCGGACAGCCCATGACAACAAGGGTGGAGGCTCCAGTACCCAAGCACCCTAAGCCAGTGGCAGATGACGCAGTGCTGCATGCGCTGAGCGCTGGGTTAAGTGAGCTGCAGGACGAGCACAAGTCTTTGCAGGTATGCAACCGAAACTAATACTGGCTTGTGTAGCGAGGCACACTGCTTCCTGGGCTGCACGGCTCTACCGCAGGCGCAGCATATAATAAAGCAGTGGCATAGCTCAGACGCTACAGCCACGACATCATTGCTTGATGATTTTTTGAAGGCAATGAGGGTCATGTGGTGTTCCCATGGGGAGGGTTGCAACCAAAGCTGGGTGATGAGCTGTTGTGCAGGGTAAGGTGCTGCAGTGGGATGCCCAGCTGGCGGGGAAGCTGCAGCAATTAAGCGGGGACGTGCAGGAAGCCAGGGGGCTGGCGCAGCGGGGCAGCGGGGACATGCAGCGTGCCAAGGACCAGGTGGAGCACCTGGGTGGCGAGGTGCAGCACGTGAGAGGGCAGGTGCAGCAGGCATTAGGGCAGGTGGAGCGCTGTAGCGCGGAGGTGCAGCAAGCACTTGGGCTGGTGCGGCGGTACAGTGGAGAGGTACGGCTGGTCGAAGGGCAGTTGCAGTCCTGGCGGCTGCTCTTTGCACGGCTTGCAACCGCAGGGCCTCTGGCGCTGGAAGCCAACCAAGCCGTGGCAAGCGGCCGACACGGTGGTGCAGCAGAGCACCTTGAACCTGCACAGCAGTTGCAACTTGGCTCCCCACGCCAAGCAGCTGACCTGGCCAGGCAGGGTGACAAGACTGGCACTAGAGCAGTAGCAGCACCAGCCTCTCCCCTGGGAGCACCTGCGGGTAGTCCAACGGCTCAGCGGCCTTTCTCACCGCGGCGCAAGGCGGCTGGTTCAGCCGCAGCGGGAAACGCCAGGACTGCCATTTTTACGCCAGGGGGTGGCCAGCCAGGCGGAGATGGGGCCTTGCAGGCCCATTTGCCAGCTGAGGCAGCAACGGAGGTAGTAGGAGCAGCACCAACAGCAGCAGCAGGTATGGTCCAGGACTGGGCTACCGTGAGGCAGCGGGCGGCTGTGGCGCTTGTGAAAGCCTCTGAGGAGCAGCCTGGGCCTGCGGTGCCTGCCGCACGCCGCAAGTCCCCTACAAGGCGCCAGCGCCCTGCCATTGGGGCCCAGCGTGCCCAGCAGCCGCAGCGGCAGCAGGCGAAGCATGGACGTGCGGGCGCTGCGGGCGGCCCGCCCGGCAAGCGCGTGCGCTACCAAGAGCCACCACCTGCCGCTGCTGCCACACACAACCCCGCAGCAGCACCCGGCGGTGGTGTTCCCGCCAAGCCACAGCTTATACCCCCCGTGCGTGGGGCCTTGTTGGGTAGGGTGCCGCCCGCAGCAGCACTACCTACGCCAGCCTCAGCTGCAGCAAGGCCAGACGAGGAGCTTGGGGCTGGGGCAGCAGTTGCCAGCCCGCGTACAGAGCCTTCCCTGGCTGTCTCAGCCATCGGGCTGGTGGAGGAGGAGCCGGTTGCTGAGCGGGTGCACTGGCAGCTGTGCGCGCTGTGGGAGGAAAGGCCCAGCATGCAGGTCGTGCGGAGTGTGGCGGCTGACCTGGCGCAGGCGGTGCTGCAGGAGGGGTTCCAGATAGAGGTGGGTGATGATGTGTGTTGTATTCAGGTGCTTTGCGTGGTGGTAGTTGGTTGCGTAAGCGAGAGTATCTTGAGTCTCGGTGAAACCAGCTTCCAGTCCTCTTAAGTAATGCTCAGCGCCGAGGCCAGTCTGACTCTGTCTGGACGCTAGGACCGCCGCTTATGCTGAGCATTACTTCTGCTTGACCAAGCCAGGTGTTGGTGTACCACAGGATAAGCACACAACTTACTCTGAACCTGTTTTACCCCCGCCAGTTGCTGAACCTAAGTACCAGTTGTCTGATTACGTCTTTGGCGGTGCTGCCTTGCCCTGCTGCAGCTCGTGCGGGCGCAGTTCATCAGCAAGCTGCTGGACTGCGCGGCCTTGCAGCCACGGCTTGGAGCCGTCCAGCCAAACTCTCTCCTCAAGCTCGCGGCTCCGTCAGCTGAGCAGTGGCCCTCTTCCCAGCCAACAACGCTTGCGGTAGTTGGCCTGCCTCCCCACATGTGGTTTCAGTGGGCACAGCAGCAGTCTACTTGCAAAGTAGAGCTGAAGGCGTGCCCTGGGCAGGGCACCAGCCCCCACCCATACATAGCAGTGTGGTGCCAGGAGTCTGCGCTGGGAGGGCACACCCTGCGCTGGCTGCTGCACTGCGCGCTCCAGCTGGACGCTGAGCTGGCAAGTCGCAGCACGGTACAGCAGGACGGCGCTGGCAGCCCAGCAGAGGCGGTGGCTAGGCACCCACCGGGTGGCTTCTGTCAGGGGCTGAGGGCTGAGCTGCACCGGAGAGTGGTGGAAGATTGCCTAACTAAGGCTGCCGGTGCCGCTGGCGGCGGGCGGGGTGGTGGAGGGAAGCGAGGGGGTGTAGGCCAGGCTCAGCCTGATGAGAGGGCCAACGGGCCGGGAACTCACGGCCTTGAGCAGGTGTTTCAGGCCGCCCCAGGACCCCTGGCAGAGACTGAGCTGTGCGCTGCAGCAGCGGCTGTGGCTGGGCTATGCAGGTTGGACGGGCAAGTGCAGGTGAGGAGGAGTGGGCTAGACACCCGTGGGGGGCTGCAGGAAGCACTAGAAAAGAGGGTGTGCATGCTGCTGAGGGGTATGGATGACCTGTGCTGCCGATGTGCGCCAGAAAAACTTTGCAGGGTTTGCAGTCGCTCTGCCTCAACTCGATGCCATTGACATTGCGTTGGCTGTACTGCCGCAGTTGTTTTCTCGCCATCCTGTTACTACCACGCCCTGTGCCTGCTCTGCAGGCTCTGCGTGCACTGGTGCATGACTTGCTCTCCATCCAGCCTGCGCCCTCAGAGCTGCTGCTGCCCCCCCTCGCCGCTGCCCTGGAGATATGGCCTGAAGCGCTCGCTGGACTGGCCAGTGAAACGCATTTGTTGCAGCCTGGCTCCCCACTGGCAATAGCGCCAGCAGCAGCGGCCGCAGCTGATGAGGTGGCGGCCCCCAACAAGGAGGCATCGCAGATGTTCTGTTCCCTGGCCAGTGTCCACGCGAGACTGCAGCAACTGTACTATCAAGTCATTGCAAAGCAGGCGGGTCCACCCGGCAGCGATGCCGTGGCCCCTCCCGCGGTTGCTGAGAGCCGCCCACATGGGGACTTGATACCCATGCCGGGAAGCTCCCATGTAGCGGCATTTTGTCTGCACCACTTGGGTCTGGGGTGGTGGGGATGGCCAGAGCAGCTGGGGAACCCTCACGGACATGTTCTAGAAAAGCCACCCAGGGCTGCAGAGGAGCCAGCCGAGACCCGCAGTGAGCTGGCAGCAGCAGCAGCGGTAGTGGCAGCAGCGGTGACGGATGCCCAAGAGGCTGCTGCACAGGCCGGTGATGTGGGAAAGGTGGAGAGAGCTGAGGCAGCTGCTGCCATGGATGTTGAGAACAGCTAGGTTGGGGAAGGGGAGGCTGGTATCTGTGTCTTGTCTGTGCTCCTACCCCCCTATGGCTGCGTTGCTGGCGCTGGCGAGAGGACCTGACGGCGTCGCATATAGCTCCACGCCACCAGCCGTGTGAACTTTTACTGCTTCCTTAACTGCTGACTGACCGACCAGTTGAGCCTGTATAGAATTACTCCCACAGGGGAGTAGGTAAGAGAATGACGCCTCTTTGATGCTATCGTATTTGATACTTTGCCGGCAAATTATACTGGCCTCTGGTACAGGAATCTTAAAAACTTTGTCACAGGCAGATGTCGTGCTCCGTTTGAATGTTTGCCTGAGTGTGGAAGCTGGATGTCGTACTGGCCCTTCCAAGTGGCCAGTATATGGTCATTTGTGGTGGCAGCTTGCGAGTTCGGCAGTGTAGCTGACCTGGGCCGGCAGAATGGCGTGAAGGGATGCTCTGTGGTGGCCTATGCCAGTATTTGATTTGGAGTACCCGGTAGAGTACCTGGGCCCATCTACATGTGCAAGTTTGGGTGCACAAAACCTGGACGTGTGGATGGTGCCATTGGTGTAACTCCGTCATGTGTATCATGCAAACAGCAGGTAGGCCTTGGCCTAAGGGTTGCTTACCCCTCCTGCAAGTGTGCCATCTCATCAACTTTCCCATGGGCTACAAGAAGGCAATCCTAGCGACGTGAAGCTGGATGGGTTGCCGTGGGCTGCCATGGAGGCAAGCCAGGCCAGCATTCAATTGGCTTTAGGCTGGACGCGTCCGGCGATTGAACCGGAGGAAACAACAGGGTGTCAGACAAAGACATACTCCGAGGTGACACCGTAGAATATCAGGGCAGTGTACGGTGGAAGGCATAAGGGGAAGCAACCAACCTTATAGACAGATGGTGTCCTTAAAGCAGTCAGGCATGCATGCATGCAGGCAAAATAAAGGATTTTTATAGCGAGCCCGGGAGGAAGGAGACGGAGCAGGAGCAAAGACACTAACAGAGAGCATTACTAACTCACATCTTCTGGCAAGCACCCACATCATAGCCTGCATCCAGGCCGTACCACAGACCCTGCGCAATTGTCAGCATGCAGAAGAGCCTTGATGAGGTGCTGCATCCTTGCAAAGCCCCATTACGCAAGCAGTCCCATAACAGTAAGCACCAAGGTGTAAGGGCTGGCTTCTGCTGCACAAACAAGAAGTCACACAACTATGCTTGCACCTCCACCGTCAAGTCATTTCATGCTGTCTTGACCAACAAGCCTGTCGTCACTGGCAATTTCATGGTCTCTGCACATGCTGTCAATACCTGGCCTCTTGGTGTCCCAGCGACTCTTCCGTACACCGAGCAGAGGGGAGTTTGAACCTTCCAGCGAAGCCTATCATTTTGGAGCATCCCTTGCCATCAGTGACTGCGCCCCCTGGCTGCATCTCTCCCTCGCCACGTGACTCGGCAAGCGGATGGCTCAGAGGTGCTGGCTCCCAGCACTCCCATGCCAATCTCACCACCCGCAACCTTGAACACAGCAAGCAACCCAGTGAGGCCGTTACCTCTCGCCCATTAAGGGTTTCTTGCGCCTCCTGCTGGCCCTGCTCCCACTGCTGGAGCGGCGGCCCTGGCGCGAAGCCCAGACCCGCACCTGACGGCATGAAGCTGCTCGAGCACCTGCGGCAGGACGGTAATTGGTCACTGTCAGGCGCCGCGCAGGTCTTTGGGTTGCTGCAGTGGCTGCATGCCGCAGCGCCTTGCGAACCGCAGGTGTGATATAGACAAGAAATGTTTTTTTTGTTAATGGCAGGAGGCTGGCAGAAGAGCCATACTGGATCGGGGGCGGCTCAAAGGCAAGGCAGCAGGTTGAAGAGTCCCTATGCTGCTACCCTGGAACGCGTGCCCAGCCCCCTGGCCACGTAACTCTGCCAGCGCCTGTGCCACTGGAGCCGGTGTTGCACCAGGACAAGCAATGCAAGCTGCGATGGAAGGCGCAGGCAGCCCCACCTGGCGAGCGTGATCCGTGGCAGGGACGTGGATGCGGAGGTTGATGGGCCCTGCCACATCCACCACATAGCAATGGCCCTGCTGCTCTTGGCCGCCATGCTGCTGCTCATGGGGTGCCGCCGAGGCCGCTGCTGCTGCTGTGCTTGCCGGCGAGCTAGCACCAGGCAGGGCAGGCTCAGGCTGAAGGGGCCCACTTGGCCACTGAGGTTGGTAAGAGGTTGGAAGTGCCCTTGCTGTGGACGTCCCAGGCCCAGCTTCGACAGCTTCCGCCCCTGGCAGTGCTGCTGCTGCTGTCTGCGATGCTACGGCCGGGGCTGGGGGTGCAGGCCTGGCTAGCTGGCACAAGTGCTGCACCAGCAGGATGGCCGCCAAGGGTATGTGGAATGCGTAAGTATCGCCCCCATTTACTATGGAGATGTGGAGCAGGTCTGCTGGGCCGCCGCTTTGTCCCCTCAGCATGGCCAGCAGGCCAGCACGCTGTGCTGGGGGCAGCATCTGAGGGGTGGAAGGGCGGATCCCAACATGACCAGGCTGTGGGGGTGGTGGGGCGGGGTTGGTCGAAGCAATATTGGGTAGCTGTGCTGCTGACATGTGGCTATGGCCCGAAATCCTGCATAAACAAGTCGTGACAGCTTTGTGGTGCCATGGGCAGGGCGGGGCACTGACTGACAGCTGGGCCAGTGTGGCTAGCTGGGCTCAGTGAAGGCAAGGTTATCATGAATCTATCACTCATAGACTGAAGTCATGAAACCCTGAACATCCTGGTCTGGGCCGCCTGGAAAAGCCAGCGAGATTATCTTGCGGCGTCAGCTGTCGAGCTGGCATTCATCAGCACTCGCACGTAACACACCTGGTGGACGTTCTGAAGGTCAGAAAAGGCATGGAAAGTAGCAACGCTTGTGGGCGCTGTGCAAGTGACGAGCAACAGTGAACTCTGCTTGGTTGCCATTCAGATGGCGGGCAATCTCGGTGTTTGTTCCGGTGCTGCTGAAGCCGACAATCTCGACATTCCCAACCTGAGCTCCATAGCTGCAAAGATTGATCTCACAGAAGACCCTCCCTCATCGCCAGCAGTCCTCGCTGGACAGCCTCGCTGGACAGTCCACGTCATCACTATGTCAGGCGGGGGTACCTTGGACACCCCCACAGTCCTCACCCACATCCTGGGGTCTCTGCCGTACATGCGTCTTGCAGAAACCAGACCGAAAAATCTTTATCAACAACCTTGACAACCATACCAAGTTGCCCAGCTTGTCCAGCGCTTCATGGCATCCAAAGCAGCAGAACCCAAGGCTGAGGTCCCAGCACCTCTTACAGAAGCAGACGTGCACCTGCTGCAAGTTTATGCTGCAGGTACTTGGGGTGGCCCTGCAGTAAGTTCAGCTCGACACAAGCTTGTGGGACACCAGACTATGCAGCGTTCTGGGTCTTGCCCCCACGCGGCATACATGTCTAAAGACTGCTTCACTGCTGCAGGACCTTATGGCAAGAGGATTGGTCAGTTGGAAGAGGAAATCAAGTCCATAGCCAGCAAGGTCCATGCACTAGCCGGGATCCAGGAGTCGCAGCTGGGCTTGGGCCCTGCCACCACCTGGGACCTGGTGTCTGACCGCCAGGCAATGCAGGAAGAACACCCTCTGCAGGTGCGGTTTGCGCATGGACGGGCGATGAGGGCTCAGAAGAGCTACTTTATGGTATTGTGGGCTTATTAATGCCGCTGCCTGCCTGCCTGCCTGCTTGCTTGCTTGCTTGCCTGCTTGCTTGCTTGCCTGCCTGCCTGCCTGCCTGCCTGCCTGAGAAAGGGTCTTTGTTTGTTGATGTGGCATCAATGTCCCGCGATGATTGACTTTCAGCAGTCTGAAAGGCAAGCCGGGGAAGAGAGAAGTCTACAGTCGCCCGCTCACGTGTTGTCAGCGCAGGTTGCTCGCTGCACAAAGGTGCTGGAAGGGGGCCCCACTGAGCCGAGATACATTATAAAAATCCAGCATCATGCCAGGGTAAGAAGTAATGCCTAGCTCTTGCCTTCCTTCTTGTGGAAGTAAATAGGGGCTCATCTAGATGAGAGGCCAGCTGAGAGGGCATGTTTCTTTGTGGCATAGATCTGTGCCACAGAGACACCTGCCTCTGACAAGTTCAGATGTAGGGAGTGAGCTGTGGTTAGTGACATGAGTTTTAGACCATCATCTCCATTATGTCCTTAGCCTGGCTTGCGAGCAAAGCATAGTCAGGTTGGGACACGCGCTTTGCCAACCTCGCTGCCTGACCTGAGGTAATTGACTACATCAAATGCTGTGAGATGGTGGTTGGAAGTTCAGAACAAGCGCTGCATTGCAAGGGTCCGTGAATAAGTGGATTTCACAGTATCAAGGCAGCCCGTGTCTGCTGCTTGTGCAGTATGTGGTGGGCCTGGGGGAGCGGGTGGCGCCTACAGACATTGAAGAGGGGATGAGGGTGGGGTGAGTCACAGCTGGGCAGCAAGGATGTCGCAACAAGATGACAGCCTGCACGGGTATCTCACAAAAGATGTTCCCCCTTTGGAGATGCCTTGGCGCAACAACCCTACCCGCTTCTTGTGTGCAACATGCCTTCTCAGCCTCCTTTCCGTCAACCTCTAGAGTGTACTGGTGCTCACAGCCTGTTCCTGCCAGCCCACCGCCCTGCCTGGAGGTAGGCATTTTTACATGAAATGATAACCCAGTCTGCCCTGTCCTGCACTTGAGGGCGCTGCATAAGGAGGAAAGCAAACACCTGGGCCTCGAGTGGTTGACACATGACAGAGCACTGCATTTGCCTCTTTGGCTTTCCCGCAGGGTGGACCAGCGCAAGATGCAGATACAGCTGCCGCTCCCCGCCAAGCTCGACCCATCAATCACCATGATGACAGTCGAGGAGAAGCCAGACATCACCTATAGGTATCCCCAGGTGTCCGGTTGTTGAAATGTTGCTTCAGAGGCATATGGCATCCTGGCCCTTGGTTGGCCCCTTGCTGTGGAGGCTCGGGGGGTGATGCTAGTGTGGCGGCAGGCTGCGAGGTACAAGTCTGCAGCTTGATGTGTGGCTGGTATGATGTTGTTTAATCTTGCATGGCTGCTGTGCTTGCATGGCTGCTGTGCTTGCCTTGAAGCATGTCCTGGCTGCTTCTTGACCACCTGAGCAGGGTTCCAGGGTCCTGCACCCTTTAGAATTTGTCATGCCCGCCATGCACCCTGCAGTGACGTGGGCGGCTGCCGTGAGCAGATCAGGAAGCTGCAAGAGGTGGTGGAGGCCCCTCTTCTGCATCCCGAGAAGTTCGTAAACCTGGGAATAGACCCGCCCAAGGGGGTGCTGCTGTGGGGCCCGCCCGGCACAGGTACCCACCGTGGGCAGTACTGGTTGCACTGTGCAAACATTTGAAATACGGCTCCATATGCCATGCACACAGGCTTCCATGTGTCACATGCCGCACTAAGGTACAACTGGGGCAGTCTGGATGGTCGGCGCAGCACAGACGGATGGATGACAACATACGCAGCGGGACGCAGGTGGGCCCGACTGGTAAACACGGTGTGACAATTTCGGCTTCTGTCGGCATCGATACACACGCATGTCACGGTGCTGTCAGGGACTCACCGACGGCAAATTTATGCGCAGGGAAGACGCTGCTGGCTCGGGCCGTGGCTGATAAGACTGACGCCTGCTTCATTCGTGTCATTGGCAGCGAGTTAGTGCAGAAGTATGTGGGGGAGGGGGCGCGCCTGGTGAGTCAAGATGTAGTGAGGCATGCACCTGACCAACTGGTTAATGCGGCCTACTAGCCAGGTGCCTGACTGCAGCTTAGGCAGTGGCATGCTCTTCTTGTTCTTGTTCACTAAGTCACTTGTTTCTGACACATATCGCTGAGACCACCTGCCCGGCAGTAGATTGCCTGCACTTACATTGGCGAGCCTAGGGGGATGCACCCAACCAGGCCCAAAGCCCAACACTGGTACGTATAGGTGCGGGAGCTGTTCAGCATGGCCCGTACCAAGAAGGCTTGCATCATCTTCTTTGACGAAATTGATGCCGTTGGGGGCGTCCGGTTCGATGATGACACAGGTGCTTTGGGGGGGGGGGGTCTTGTTGTCTAACCCTGCCCCAAAGCTGGGAAGCATTGCATTGCACGGCCTGCAGCAAGGGTACACTGTCTACCTTCTACCGCCGAGGCAGGGAGTAAGCGCATTGCACACTGGAATGGGGCGCCTTTGGGGTCCACGCATGTTTAGAGGCACCAGTGGGGGCGAGAAAGGAGGGTGCCTCCGTGCCTACGCAAGCCCTGGCTGCTAGCTTAGAATGGTCAAGCTATTCAATTTTAGGACCCGGCTACCCCAGTACTGCACCGCCTCAAAAACCCATGTCCTTTCCCAACCAGCGGTTGTCTCCTCCCTTGTGGCTGGAGCCAAGGCAGTACAATTTTGCATGCTGACGGAAGATTTATGATAAAAGATGAAACTTAATGACATGGGTGGTGCGTTGCAGGTGACAGTGAGGTGCAGCGGACACTGCTGGAAATCATGAATCAGCTGGATGGCTTTGATGCCAGGGGCAACGTCAAGGCAAGGCCAGCTGGCAGCAAGGGGTGCCTCCCTCGTCTACAGTCTGGGTGCTCGTTTGGCACCTTGGTTGATGCCCTACGCACAGAACATGGAATCCCTGGTGCAGTCCATCTGGTGCCGTGGGACTGAGACTCTGTGGCTTGAGCGCCTCTGCCCAGCCACACGTGGGGGGGGGCAACACACCTGTGAAGCCCCACTACCTGCTGCAGGTGCTCATGGCCACCAGCCGCCCCCTACACCCTGGACCCCGGTAGCTGTAGTACTTACTGAGCTTTCTAGGGCTTTGACACGAGATGAGAACAAAAGTTCGACCCTCGGTACTTGCTGCAGGTGCTCATGGCCACCAACCGCCCCGACACCCTGGACCCCGCCCTGCTGAGGCCAGGCAGGCTGGACCGCAAGGTGGAGTTTGCTCTGCCTGACCTAGAGGGCCGCACGCACATATTCAGGATACACTCGCGCACCATGAGCATCGAGCCGGGGGTCAGGTGAGGCCACCTGGTGGTGGAGGTGGGAAGCCGGGTTGAGTGCAACTCAAGGTTCATGTGCGCAAAGGAATGCGCATCCCTGGTGGAGGTTGGTGTTGTGGTGAAACCTGGGGTGCGGGGGCAACGTGACACCTTGCAAAGTTGATGCACCTACGGGGCGGGCACAGCTGCCATGCTTTAAGACTTGCAGCCTGGACCTTGGCACCAGCACTTCCCAGCCAGCTTCTGCCGCATGTGTGCAGGTTTGAGCTGCTGTCTCGCCTGTGCCCCAACAGCACCGGTGCCGACATCCGCAGCGTGTGCACAGAGGCGGGCATGTACGCCATACGAGCCAGGCGAAGGACGGTGACAGAGAAGGACTTCCTGGATGCCGTCAACAAGGCAAGTGTTAGCGTGACGCATCGGGTAGGGTTTGCACTACTGAAGGCAGG
Organism: Parachlorella kessleri; assembly: GCA_001598975.1. Classification (NCBI taxonomy): domain Eukaryota; kingdom Viridiplantae; phylum Chlorophyta; class Trebouxiophyceae; order Chlorellales; family Chlorellaceae; genus Parachlorella; species Parachlorella kessleri. Next base: position 34,875 of record BBXU01000650.1, on the reverse strand, counting down.
CTTTATCAAGCTTAATGCTATTCTGGGTGGTGCTGTCTGGTGGGACTAGCGCTGCCTGATACAGCGGGCAGCAAGGGGCAGGGTTGATGTACCAGCACTTGCTTGTTGTCGGAAGGAGGAGCCTTGCTGCACCATTGATGCAGGGTTGACATGTACTTTGCAGGTTGTGAAGGAGTATCAGAAGTTCAGTGCAACCCCGAGATATATGATCTGGAACTGAATGTGACCATAGACCTTGGTGGATAGGGTGCATTGCCTTGCACTCCTGATGCTCAATACTCACACACTGACTGATATTGCACGCACAAGTACATTCACACACAAGTCACCGCAAATGGATGCATGAGCAATTTCGGGGTACAATACGTCAAGTCATTGGCATGTTCAAAATAAGCTGCATCCCATTGTGGCTGTGCCTCCTCCTTTTGTAAGTCAGTACGCAGCTGCAACTTGCTGCACTGAAGCTATCACGTTCTCTCGATGCCTCGCACGCTCCTGCCTCTCAGTTAGCCGACGATCACAATGGCACCTTCCACTGGCACCCATGACCCCAGGGACCGCGGGGAAGCCACAGCGAAGTCAGCTTAGTGTTAGCTCATACACCGCGCCTGCAGTGCTGCTACCTGGGCGGGGCTCAGGGCCCCTATAAGGTCCAGAACTTCCAGGGTGGCCCCAGGCGCCGCCAGCTGGACTTGCATGAGCCCTGAGAAGTTTGCCAGGTGGCGCTGAAGAGCCTTCACTTGTTCCATGGCTTCCTGCTTAGTGTCAGGGTTGGACAGCCGCTGCTTGAGCTCCCTTGGGCCACAGTCTGCGCCAGGAGGCAGGGCAGTAGGCCCAGTGAACATCAAAAAAGCAATAACTCAAAGTTTGGCAAAGAAGTTTACCTCCTCTCAGGGTGGCCAAGCTTTCTGCTCAAGCCGCAGTGCTGAGCATTCAAGCCAGCACGCTGCTTACTGGGCATTGGAACTTTGACATGTTCTCTGCAGGCAAACAGGGTCCACAAACTGCACAACTATAGTCGTGGGAGGAGCCGCTGAAGTACGCGAAGCCGCTGCCACAAACTGACCGCTTCGGTTGCAGAGTAGCAGAGGCAGACGGTTAGTGCTTGGGGTACCACCCACCAAACAAGTCGCGCAGGAACTGGTCGCCCAATCGGGCTCGGCACACCATGGAGCCGTCCTCTACCAGCATCTCCACATTGTACTGCAGCATTAAGCAGGCCAGCAGGATTATGGATAAAGTTCAACTGTCTAAAAGGCAAGGGACTGCAGTGAAATTTTGTTCCAACCGCTGGTAAGGCAGGAGGAGTATGAGGCCCTAGTGGCGGCACAGAAGTCTCAATGCCACATCTCGAGGTTACAAACCCAGCTACTAGGGAACTGGGATGGGCTACCTCACCTCGGGCTCGCCTGTCTTGGGGTTCTCATAGCTCATCTTGCCCACCATGGTCTTCACAAGGCCATATACGCGGGCAGTGATTGGGAAGCTGCTGACTCCTGTACGTCATATCATAGACCAACCTAAGCCAGGCCCAAACTTATGCAAGCAAGAAGGAATGGACTTTGGGCCCCAAACCATATGCACCTAGACCTTGAACAGGCTGGCCAGTCGTCCACACCAGGCAACCCAACTTGGAAAGGCAGCATGGGCTACGCAAGCTTTGTTGCATCTCCATCACACTTGCCTGCTGCCCCCACTCGCTCTGCCAGCAGGGAGAGGTAGGTGAAGGGCTCCTCCTCGCTGCCTCCTCCGCAGCCCAGCCCCACCCCCAACTTGGCAGTTCCCTCCTCCTCTACCAGGCCATCAAAGACAGGCACATCATCGTCACTGTCGACAACCAAAGCCACCACCTCCGGCGCTTGCAGGGCTGTGGGCTGCCTTAGGACCTGTAGGGTATGAGGTGCTGGTCGTGCTGGCGGCACAAGCGCTGTGACTGTGGTCGTGCCTACGCGGACGTTGGCACGCAGCTGCAGGGGACGCACTCCACCACTAACCCGATGCAAAGTGCCGCCAGAGCTGCCTGAGGGCTTGCCAGCTGAAGGGCGGAGCGGCAAAGACGCTACTGCAGCTGTGGCAGGTGTTTCTGCTTTCATGGGTGCGGCACCATGGGCGCCATTTAGGGCTGACATGGCAGGAGGCATGGTGGCTGGCTGTGTTGGCGGTCCAGGGAAAGGCTTTGCAATGGCCGGCAAACACATAGGCTGCCGCATCAAGTCTGCCAGGGAAGGGGCTGGCTTCAAGAGATGATCGTCCAGGGGTTGCAGGTTCAAGTCTGTTTCCAGCTTTGGCTGAAGCCCGGCGGCAGCACAGAGGGGGGCAGGGGCTCTGACCAGGCTGGCAGCTTCAGGCACAGCAGCAGCAGCTGCTGCTGCTTTCAGCGGTTGCTGCGCAGGGCTATTATCCTGCTGCTCATCTTCCGACTCTACAACTTGACGCTTGCGCCCTGCACTGCGTGGCTTGGCTTGTCCACTGCGCTGTGGGACAGCCTCGCCCTTGCTTGCAGCAAACACAGAGCGAACTGCGTTCTGCTGCGCTGCCCGCCCCAAGGCTGGCTCGCATGTTGCAGAGGACTGTTTCAAGCCTGAAGCGTCCATTGTGTCAGACATGCTCACACTCTGGTCCTGCTCCCCAGGGGTCGCCGCTGTGCATCGTGCCTCCCCCGCCTCTGTGCCTTGTGCCTCCTCCTTCCAAGGAGTGATTCCTTGCAACGCTTCTGGCTGCTCAGCATCTGCCACGCTTCCATTGGCTGGTGGAACCACATCTGTGTCTTCATCCCAAACCCCTACTGCACCCTCGGCCCATGCTTCGCCGCCTTCCCACTCCTCCGTCTCAACAGCTGCCTCACCACCTGGGCCCAGCTCCATGGCATCGCCCTCCGGCTCATCAAAGCCAACCTCATAGGGCTCAAGCTTGGGACCCTCGGGTGCTGGCTCGTCCCAATCGTTCCAGTCATCTGCAGCGAAGTCAAGCAGCCATCGCATGGCAAAGGCTGCCGTGTGTTCCCATGCGGACTTCATGACACAATGGGTAGAAGGTGCCTGTGTGAGCATCGGCTGCAGTCCGGATATGATGGACCGATTCCAACAGCGAAGGTCCAGGGAGAAGAGCATAGTATCCAAGTCACCAGTCGAAGCAGGACAGACAATCCCCACCTGACCAAGCAGGATCATCTGCACCCTCCTGCTGCCCCTGCTGCTGTTCAAGCCCTTGTGGTGGCGGAACGTCCACTTCCATTGCCAATGCTGGAGCATCATGATGGGTGCCACCATCCATGTCTATTACAATGGGATCATCATGTGTTCCTGCTGCTGCAGCTGCTGACGCTGCTGCCTGTCCGTCCCCTTGCAACCGCTGCTCATGCACTGGCTGGACAGGCTGCTGCGCTCGCTGGCTAGCAGCCGGCTGGAAGAAGGTGAAGTCCGCTGCGCCATCGTCAGGCGGTCGCCGCAGCTGTAACCGACTTCGCCTGCAGAGGGTTATGATATTGATAATGGTTTGTTGACAATGACGCAACAAGCAACAGACATGCAGTGAGGGACAACCATTGACATGCACGCAGGGAATGGCCAATGCCTTAGTCATAGACTATAGCGAAAGCAACACTTACTTGGCTTGCCCTGATGCACCAGCTCTAATCTGGTTGGCGGGCTGCAAGGGCATCCCAGCGTCGGTCCCCTGCTGTGCTGTACCTGCTATGCCCCGCTGCAAGCTAATGCTCTCACTTTGCTGCTGCTGGCCTTGGCTGCCTTGTGCTACAGGGCTCAAACTGGCGCTGACACCTTGCCCTGGCTCACCGGCTCGCATATGTGGCCTAGGTGCCACGGAGCCACCTCTTACAGGTTCAGTGCCGCCATCCCTGCTTGGCAGAGCCTGCTGCTGTGCTGACACAAGCTGCTTGGGCAGCGCTCCTGCTAGAAGCTGCTGTGGCAGCTGGCCTGCAGCTTGTTGCGGTGGGGGTGGCAGGAACAGAGGCTGGCGCTGCCCACCACCTGAGGGCTGCGCTGCCTGGATTGACAGCTGCCTTACTGCTGCCAATGCTGGCTGTGGTGCTGGTTGCTGCCACTGCTGCTGCCGTTGCTGCTGGGATGCTACTGCCACTCCAGCATGCTGCTGCTGCTGTAATGTGACCTGCTCCTGCTGTTGCTGCTGCTGCTGCTGTACTGTGACCTGCTGCTGCTGTTGCTGTGCCATGGCTTGCTGCTGCTGTTGCTGGAGCGGTAGGTTGTTAGCACTGTCGGTGCCCCAGGCAGCTGCCTTGGCTTGCTGGGTGGCCTCCTTTATGTGGGCGGGTGGGCCTCGCCGCCCTACTGCTGGTTGGTTCCAGTGCTCCACCATTTTCTGCCTCGCCTGCTCCAACCGTTCCACCCGGCCTCCCAGCACCACCAGGTTGGCGGGTGTCAGAAGCAGCACACCTCGCCGTATGGTGGGCTCGTACACAAGCACCTTGGTGCCAGCTGGCATGAATGGAGCCAGCCTGGGAATGAACTGGTATTCCAGCCCTGCCACCTGCTGGACGCCTGCAAACAAAACACAACAGCTTGGGATTTTGGGTTTTACAAACACAAGTCCTTCAACAAGTGAGACAGATGGCGCTGGTTGAAATCAGCAGGAAAACGGGTTTGCTGTCAGCTTGCATGACCAGAGTGGTTACATCTGTTCTCAAAGCAAGGCAATACCGTTCCCTCGCCTCACCGTCTGTCAGCAGCAGCTTGAGGCACCGGGCACTGCCGGCTCCTCCGGCCTGCGAGTACCGCTGTTTGGCCGGTGCAGCTATGTTGATCACCTCATCCAGCTGCAGGAGAAACCTCCCCCTAAGCTGCGTGCCACGGAGCTCCTGCAACAAAACCATTTGGGTGGCCTTGGCCCACAATAGCAGACAGATAACACTGCAATTTTAAGCAGCATACTGCCACAGACGCGAGCGCGGCTGCAGCTGACTGCGAAGTTAGGCAACCAACACGGGTTCGCCCGCACCTGCACCCCAGGCGGCAGGGCCCCGCTGCCACACAGGTTAAAGTCGCAGTGCAGACATTGCTGCAGCAGCAGCTTGAGCTGCTCCTGGCGAGGCTTTTGGCTATAGCTGGGCACCGAGTCTGCCAAGGCTGCCTCGCAGCCCGCCAGCCAGGCTGGGTGGACCGCTCCTCGCAGGGCAGCTTCAACCAGGTCCATCGCGTGGATACCTTTTAGTTTGAGTGCAAGCGCTTCATCGTTGCTTTGGTGATCGGCATTGCCAGCTCCTGGTACTCGTTTGATGAGGTCTCCTGGCCTGCCTTACTGCAACCAAAATTGTTGGAGCTGCGCCTGCTTCGCCTGACCCCCGCCACGCGCCCAAGGGAGTCTGTCTCTTCGATCAGGCGCGCTCTCTGCTGCTTTTGGTGATGAGTCGTTAAACAGAGTTGCATGCACAAGCTCCCGGCGCCATCGGGAGCCTGATAAAGGTCGGTTTGGACAAGCGAGGTGTACTCTGTTGACTAAGGTGAATACACCTGAACGGGTGTCATGGGGAAGAAGGGCGCTAGGCGTAAGGGAGATGACGACTTTGAGAAGGACTTCATGTTGGACGAGGAGGGTGACGAGCAGCCCAAGGAGCAAGTAGAGGCGCCTGCCGCAGGTTTGTTGCGTCTCCATGATAGCTACCACTTCGAACAATGTTCACCCAAGGACAGGTTGGACGCGTCAGTGCAGTTCCCGGCACTGCATGTGCTGCATGCAGCAGTTCACTACCTGAACTGCGAGGTTGAATATATGCTTGCTTTGAGGGCTAGCAACTGTGGGTCCACATGGGTTTTCCCTGCCTTGCCTTGCTGCAGCTGCTGGCAAGAAAAAGAAGGACAAGAAGAAGGGTGGCAAGAAGGGCAAGGCCGACTGGGACTCTGACGATGACGAGCCTAAGCTGGCCCCACCACCTGCCGGCGGCAGTGACGCTGAGGAGGAGGCCCCGCCCCCGGCAGCAGTAGCAGCCAAGAAGGGCGGGAAGAAGAAGGGCGGCGGCGGCGGTAGTGCGGGCAGGAATGGCTCAGGGTCGCTGTTTGCTCTGCTGCAAGAAGATGGAGAGGGGGATGCTGAAGAGGATGAAGAGGAGGAGTCAGCACCCAAGGCAAGTGGGAGTCAGCTGTGGCCATGGGAAATGCAGGTGTCAAGCAAAGAGTAGGAAGGCGCCAAGCGATTGGGGGTGCAGCAGACATGGATTTGATATGGACCAAAGCGGCTTGGCCGGGCGACTCAAGTCTGCAATGTGTGCCGCGGATTGGATGGAACGGCACTTGGATGTTGTCTTGATACCCAAACAGGCTTGGGACATGTGCGTCTGGGCCGTCTGCTGTGTCTGAGGCTACATATTCTCGTATCACCATTGAGCACTGGTTCCTTAGAGGCTGGGCAGCAGCTTGAAGTCTCGCATGTGAGCCAGGCTTTTCAGATGGAGCACCACTTGCAGCCACGCTGTGGCAGTCAGCATCATGACTGACAGGCCCAGTGGCCTGCTGTGCACCAGCAACACCACCCGTGTGTCCATGCAGGCTCCCAGCCTCGTGGTTGCTGAGGTGCTCAGTGTGGACCCCCACCCCAAGGCGGACCGGCTGCGTGTGTGCACGCTGGACGCGGGCGGGTCGAGCCCTGTGAAGGTGGTGACTAATGCGCCCAATGTGGAGGAGGGCATGAAGGTTGTGTTTGCGGTAAGTGTCATTGCAGGCGGCAGTTGCTTGGGCAGGATGCGAAAGGAGGGTGGCTCTGGCTGGGTGTTTTTGAACCCTGATGTTGGCCCAAGCTGGTGGGCGTGGGGAGCTAGGTGTTGCAGCGCAAGGAGGGTTCACGTGACATGCAGTGTGCTACAAGTCCTGTGTTGCGATTTTATCGGGCATAGTTGGTGCTTTGCAAACACTGCAAGTGGGCAGACTTCGTTTAGAGGGCTTCGGCTAGGTGGGTTGAGGCGTTGAGTACAGCCACCTCATGCATCCAGCAATGTCATCCTGCTGCACTGCGACGTGCAACATGTTCATGAGCTGGCAGGGTCTGCGAACCTGCCCCTCCTGTGTACCATGTGTCCTGCAGCCTGTGGGCGCCACAACCCCGGGCAGCGGCATCAAGATTGAGCGGGCCAGCCTGCGCGGCGTGGACAGCTTTGGCATGCTGTGCTCTGCCCACGACGCGGGCTGGGTGTCAGAGCCTGATGGCGTGCTGGTTGAGCTTCCGGAGGATGCCGAGGTTGGGGAGCCATGCCCGCAGAAGCCTCCCACGGTGGGCGGGTTTTCAGCTTGTGAAAGAGGCTGGCAGCTGCGGCCCAGGGAAGTTACACTGTCGCTGGGCGGACAGTGTAACCTGGATGATGGCAGTAGTTCACAGCTGCCTCCATGCCATACTCACCTGCTCAGGATGTGTGCATGCAAGCAGCAAGCGCCTCCGGGGATGGCTTGCCAGTTGTGGAACGTGGATCCCATTGTAATTGTTGCCTTCAATTGGTTTGCAGGGTGCCAGGTATGGTGCTGCTGCCAAGCCTGGGAAGAAGGACAAGAAGAAGGAGAAGAAGGGCAGGAGGGCAGGCAAGTGGGCGTTGCAGCAGGGGAAACATGGGGCAGGGTGGGCGTGGTGGAGTGTATGTCAGCAGGGAAACCCATGACAAAGTCCCTGCGAGATCATACCGGCGCACACGGCTGGGAGTAGGCAGGACAAGGGCAGGAGCGAAGGTGGTACAGTGGCATGTTCAAGCCTTAAATTGCGGGTCGAGGTCGGGCCAGGTACCCGTGTAGCCTGCTGCACACCGCGGCTGTTGTGGAGACGGTGCCACAGCTCTGCGGCGAGGCATTGCGCGAGGGCTCATCTTTGCGGTGTTCACATGACTGCTGCAGTTGAGGCTGAGGAGGAGGGGGAGGAGATAGAGGAGGAAGAGGAGGCCGTCGTGTCACACCACGCGCATGCCAAGGACAAGAAGGGCAAAAAGAAGGGCGGAAAGAAGGATATGGGGTCCCTCTTTGCTGGTGAGCCGTAGGTTGGGCTGCTTGGTTGGTCGTAAGGGGGAATACTATGAATGTACCATGTCAGAGACACTTGGAGTTGCGCTCCAGAGGCGTACTCACAAGGCGCTTTGGGCATTGTTGTGTTGGTATTCTCTGTGTTGGATTAGATGACCTGAAGGCACTCGTGTTTGTTGTTTGTTAGGCCATGCAGTTAGCGGCTAGGGAACCCCAGTGACTGGTTACACTGTTGTCTACAATTTTGTGACAACACTGCTTTTGGGCAATGGGCTGCTCAACTCTGAAGTGTTTTTGCGCCATGCATTGGTGGTCATGCGCGCATTGGGAATGGGTTGCTGCGCGCCTTGGAGCTGTGCCTGGCAGTGCTTGAGGTGCCGTATTTGGCACACAATAGCATCAAGTCTGTATGAGGCTGGTTGCAAGGCTCAATGCAGGGAATGTGACATTGTCTGTACCTCTGCGGTAACTTTGCAGCCCTGGCCGAGGAGGAGGAGGAGGAAGAGGAGGCGGCCGCAGCAGGGGATGATGCGGAGCAGCAGCAGCCAGAGGAGGAGGAGGAGGAGGAGCGGCCCGCGGCCAAGCCCAGGGACAAGAAGAAGAAAAAGAAGGGCGGCTTTGATGCCTCCTCAGCCTTTGCAGCCTTGTCGCTTGATGGGGAGGCTGGAGAGGGTGAAGCGGCAGCAGCAGAGGCACAGCAGCCAGATCAACAGCAGCAGCAGCAGCAGCAGGAGGAGGAGGAGGAGGAGCCTATTGCTACAAAAGACAAGAAGAAGAAAAAGAAGAAGGCAGACTTTGACGACGCGTTTGCAGCGCTGGCCGGCGAGGCCAATGGCGAGGCGGCAGCACCTGGTGAGACAGGGAGGGGCCCATGGTTGCCCCGTGGATCACCCAGTGCCACTGCGGTGGTACGGGGTGGTCATGTAGGGTGGCGGCAAGCTGACGCTGTTCGATTGGCATGGTCGTCAGTTGGTGGGGATCAAGACTGGGGTCGTGCTGCTGGAGTTGAATGTCCTGTGACATGCTGCTGTCCGTTGTGCCGCATATGGACTCATGGGTGCCTGCCCGCCTCCTAGCAGACTATCACTGCGGCATCTTCTCTGAAACGCGTCCAGCTGCCGCCTTCTCTTGACTTCAGATGCCAACGGCGAGCATCACCCCGAAGAAGGCGAGGACATGGCAGCAGCTCTGAAGGGCGGCAAGAAGAAGGCCAAGAAGAAAGGGGGACTTGCTGCTGACCTGGACATAGATGCGCTGCTGGCGGGAGAAACTGAGGAGGCGCCGGCGCCTGAAGCTGCAGACGGTGAGGCCTGCTGGCACGATGAGTGTGCTTACCTTGCGAAGCACTGCTGGGCAGACCCTGGTGGGTGGCTGTGCTTGCTTGCGGCGCTGATCCGGCTGCACAGGCCTCTGGGACAGGGAAGTGTAGTCCTTTCCTATCGCATTGGAGTGTATAGCAGCGAAAAGCGTTGGAGAATTAGTCAGTATACTTGAGCATGTGAAACATAGTGCCAGTCTTGGCAGGCAGGCTGGGAGGTTACTGACCTGATTGAGCGCCTGTGTGTTTCTTTTTTGCTGTCAGACATGCTTAAGAGGCCCCCTCCCCTCTCAGACACAAGCACACCCAAGTGCCCGTGCGCGCACATGCGCATGCTTGCGCAGACTACAACAAAAAGAAACGGTGTGTTGGCTGTTTGTTATTGTCTGCAGACAAGAAAGGCAAAAAGGGGAAGAAGGGCAAAGGCAAAGCAGCAGTTGCTGACGAGGACCTGGATGCGCTGCTGGCTGAGCTGGACGGGCCCAAGGCGCCGGCGCCAGAGCCTGCTGCCCCTGCTGCTGCCCCTGAGCCCGAGCCTGCGGAGGGTGAGTCGTGGATGTGTCGTTGGGGTCGTGTGGGGGATGGCGAATTATGTTGCCAGGCGTGTGGTTGAGTTTATGAGGCAGGCTGAGCGCCTAAGCATGGCTGTGGTGAATATGGGATGTGCCTGTGGTGTGCTACCTAATGGGTGGTGGTAAGTGAGGGCTGTGAAAGCCTACGGGCAGCTGTAGGGGTTCGTAAGTGGCCACAAGCTGATACCCAAGCCAGCAGGCTAAGGGGTCGGCTTCATGGCTGCAGTCGGGTATGGTGTAATGTATGCCTGCCTGTAGCTCTTGCCCCTGCTGGAGTGACTACTGGAAGCTTGTCACCCTTTGCTTTAACCCGCTTGTGCAGCCAAGAAGGACAAGAAGGGGAAGAAGGGCAAGGGCAAGGCAGCAGTTGCCGACGAGGACCTGGATGCGTTGCTAGCTGAGTTGGACGGGCCCAAGGCGCCGGCGCTTGCTGCTCAGCCCGCTGTCCCTGCTGCTGCTGCTGCTGCCGTCGAGCCTGCGCCAGCTGGCGGCAAGAGCAAGAAGAAGAAGAAGGGTGGGTGGGGGCAGCTAGGGATGTGGCGGCACACGCATGGGAAAACTTGGCTGGGGTAAAATGTGTGCAGCGGCCACTGCACAAGCAACTTGCTGGCAGAGGCAGCTAAAAGGCTGGATCTGGTGAGAGCCAGGTTGGAATGTACCATCGACATGGCTGCTTTGCCTCTATGCACTTTTGCAAGCTGTGGATCTGATGGGGAGGTGCTGAGTGCAACAGAGCTCAGTCCCTGTAGACAATGTAGAAAGTAGGAGCTCCGCAACGAGTTCCATGTGGTGTCCCCTTGCTCCTTCCTTTGCAGGCAAGGGCGGCGCTGCCAAGGAGGAGGATGAAGACCTGGATACTTTGCTGGCAGAGCTGGGAGCTGTGCCTGCGCAGCAGGTGCCCGCTGCGGCAGCACCCGCAACCGAGATGGCAGCGGCAGCGGCGGCTGACGAAGCAGCAGATGGAGAGGGAGAGGGCGATGAGGGCGAGGGTGGGGATAAGGTGTGGGGCTGGGAGTGGCGTCGCTTGGCCTGATTTGGCTGTGGTTGGGTTGTTCTTGATTGCCGGTCTCCTTGGGTGGTGTGTGTATGTTGTGTTGGGGGGCCCTTGGGGGCTGGTTCTCACCTACTACCTGGAAACTACATGCCTGTCCCATATTGGGGGTGCATTCTGGGTAGCAATCAGCTATGGTCTCATTGCCTTTCTACTTCTTGCATTGTATATAGGACTCGTTACTTCTGGCACGACCATAGTAATGCCTATGGCATTTGAATACCACAGCTTGATGTTCGGCTGGCTCGCTGGATTAGTGGTTATCCAACTGCTGACCTCTGTTGTGTAGGAGATGTCTGCTGCTGCTAAGCGGAAGGCCAAGCGGAAGGCTAAGGAGAAGGCAAAGAAGGCTGGCGGGCAGACAGCTGAGGAAGCAGCCGCAGAGGAGGCTGCAGGTAGGCTGCCTGTGGTAACATGTTGCTTGCATCTCCCTGTTCAAACGCAGCATGACATGCCGTGCAAGGCTGCTGTGTTTGACGCGTTTGGAACGCAAGGGTGTGAGCGAACTTCCCTGGCTTTCCTAGCCTGGAGTTCCTCCCTGCACCAGGGGAGCCATGACACCAGCCGTGCAATCCCCCTGGGGTGCAAGCGGCGTGCCTCACCACAGCTGGGTGTGCCCTCCTGCAGAGGAAGCGGCAGCCGCTGCAGCTGCGGCTGAGAAGAAGGGCGGCAAGAAGGGCGGCGGCGGCGGTGGGGCCAAGGTGTCCGCGGCGGTGCGGCGCATGCAGGAGGCGCTGGAAGCGCAGAGGAGAGCCCAGGAGGAGGCGGAGCGGCTGGCGGAGGAGCAGCGGCGCAGGGTGGGTGGGTGGGGCTGGTAGCGGGTATGCAGCTGGTGTTGGCTCTTGTAGGTTACCTGCAGGTTCTTGCAGTAGTGTTGTGTTGTGAGTTTGAGAGAGCCTACAAGGCATTGATGCATCTACCGGTGGGCAGCACCGCAGGGTGGGCGTCTCTCTGTCTTTGTGGGTGCAAGGTGTGTTCTTAGGCGTGGCCGCCGGGGCAGGGATTTCCCGTGTGTGACTGTTTGGTTTGTTATGGTCGGCACAGTGTGTGGCAAAGCCACTGGTTAGGTCGGCTGAGTTGTTGCCATTTAATGTTTCTATGGGTTGATTCCTTCACTTTTAGTGCTCCCCGGTCACTTAGCTGGACTATACCCGGGCGTATGCTAAGCTGGCCTGAGCCCAGAGAAACTGCTGTTGTCTCTTGCTCCAAGGATTTTACTTCGCCATTATGGTCACTTGGGGCCTTTGCGTTGCAGCAGGCTCAACTGGTTGCCACGTGGCAAACTTATACACTTATTTGCAAGGCAAGCAGCCGGTGGTGCATCGCTGGGGGAATGCAGGAGGAGGAGGAAGAGCGGCAGCGGGAGGAGGAGGAGCAGAGGAAGGCGGAGGAAGCGGAGCGCAGGTGTCTGGCATTGCGCTGCATAGCGGAAGTTGTGGCTTACTGGGATGGCCACTGTAGGGCCTTGACATAGACCTACTACGGCTCCGAGCGGGCGAGCAGCTAGGAAGGGGTGGGGGCCGGTGCGGGGTCAGTAACGCCTAACTGGAAGTGTGGGCAGCTGGGAGTTGCTTCTCTGCATGGCAAAGTTGAAGTAATAGATGCAATCCTGCGTCCCTGTAGAGGCTGTGGGTGCTCCCCTTGGCACTCAACTCGGATGTTGCTACTGCAGGCGCAAGGAGAAGGCCGAGCGGCGGGCCCAGCTGAAGAAGGAAGGGAAGCTGCTGACGGGCAAGGCCAAGGCTGAGGCAGAGCGGCTGGCACGCGCAAGGGAGCAGTTTCTGCGGCAGGCCGGCCTCGACCCCGATGCAGTTGGTAAGCGTACACGCCGCTCTGGTGGTGTGGTGTGTGCTGCTGAGCTGTTTAGTGGCTCTGGTCAGGTGGCCGCGTTGCTCGTGGGCTTGCTTTGCATTATATCCGGGGCTGTTGTTTGGAGCCCTCCTGGAAGGCACAGCCAAGGATAGGCATGGCGGAGAGTATACCCTATCACCCATTTGGTTGTGCCATGGGTGGGACGGAGGTTGAGCCGGGTGTACAAGGCTGCACTGTGGTGTTCAGCTGCGGTGACCATGGTAGCGGTTTGACGCGCATAGATCCAGGTCTGGCCCTTGTCTTGTCACCCGTTGCAGCTGTCCCCAAGAAGAAGCCGGTGTATGACCGCAAGAAGAAGCAACCCAAAAAGGCAGGGGAGCAGCAAGCGGAGAGTGAGCAGCCAGCCGCTACGGAGCAGCCGGACGAAGCAGCGGCAGCAGCGGCAGCAGCAGCAGCGCCTGCTGCAGAGGCTGCAGAGCCTATGCAGGTGGGTTGCCAGGGCCGGTTCAGGTGGCGGGCTGGTTTGCGAAATGGGGTTTTACATTTTTATGTGTAGATAATATGCTTATACTAGGGAAAGGTGGCGGGGCTGTGCGGGCTGCCGTAGCACAAGGGGCGCTGTCAGGATGGCTGGCTGGGTGCTACGGGCCCGTTCTGTAATAAGCCGATGCTGGGCTGATGTTGTGGGGCTTGCAGCAGGAGAGTCGCGTGCCGCTTTTCTTGCTCAAGGTGCAGCTTGTAGGCCCTGCAACCAGGGAGCACATGTCGTTCTAGGTTGCTGGTCGGCTGCAAACACACGCTTTGTTTTGCACTGAAACCTTATTCTGACCTATATGAGTCGTCTTCGATGGGAGGCCTCGCGGTCTCTGGCAGCTTGCTCGAGTTCCAATTTCTATCCGTGCTTGGCACATTCCAGTCGCCCCTGGCCTGATGCAGCCGTCGCGTGTGCGCTTTCATTTCTTCCAATAGCTTCATCTGCTCGGGGTCGCTCTTGTCTATCAAACTCTCGAACCGCTGCAAGTCCATGTCTAGCTCGTCCGGCTTTTTCGTCATGCTAGTCATGTCGTTTGCGTTTTTGCAGCACTTCACTCTTTCTATGTACGCATTCTTGCTTTTCGCCGTCAGTATTGCAGCCTATCCACCCGTTCCGGTCGACCGGTCAACGAAGAAATCGTGGCCTCCCGCCCCTTGTGCATGCATGCATCGGTTCATGCATGCACGGAGATGCGACTTTCAGTATGCGCTCCTATGTAGCCAGGATCCGTGCCAGGGGTACTATTTGCCAAGGGAAATTTGTGTGTTGTGTGCAGGTGGACGACCAAGCCCCCCAGCCAGAGCCTGCTGCCATAGAGTCGCCTGCAGTTGCTGAAGCCAACATTGTAGAAAGCTGGGAGGAGGCAGCTGTGGATGACTGGGAAGCCATGGACGTGGAGGAGATCAAGCTGCCAGGGCAGGTGAGCGCGGCATGTGCCCTATGGTATGAAACAGAACTAAGAACTAAGAAACAGAAAACGCAGTTTCGGAGCCAGCGAGGCTCATGTGCGTCGCAGAGCGTCGTAAAGCAAAGCAGGCGTAAGCAAAATGAGCGATTATATCTTGAAACAAGGGTGGTGCCTTCACTCAATGATGCTGCTCCTCCGGCTTGCGCTGTGTAACCTTAAACTATTTACTTTAGCCCAAAGGCATATACTCGCAATGTTGGTGTTTTGGTAAGACTCCAGGTAGCCTGCTGAAGTGGTTTACTGTGTGGTCATCCCCCGCATCCAGAACCGTGCTGCTGGCTGTGCTTGCTGCGCAGGCCAACGGCAAGCTTGATGAGCCACCCACGCCCGCCCCAGCTTCCGAGGCGGAGCAGCCGGCCGGTGCAGCAGCAGCCAAGGCAGCGGCAACTGCAGCCAAGGACAAGGTTGCGGCAGCAGCCAAGGCCGTGGCAGCGGCAGCAGCAGCAGTCGAGGCGGAGGAGGACGCGAGAGGGTCTTCTGAGGAGCAGGAGGAGGGCAGCAGCGAGGAGGAGGATGAGTCGGAAGATGAATCAGAGGAGGAGAGCTCTGACGAGGAGGAGAGCGGCAGCAGCAGCGAGGAGGAGAGCTCGTCCGAGGAGGACAGCAGCAGCGAGGAGGAGAGCGACTCGGAGGACGAGATGGAGGCGAGAGTAGCAGCAGCGCGGGAGAAGCGAGACGCTGCGCTGCAGGTGCGGGCGGTGCTGGCATCCCACGGGTGCTGGGCGGGCGCGACATATGGATTTGCCTGCTCGAGTGCTTTGTCCAAGGCTGCGTGCTGTACTTTTATCGGTCTGTCTTAAAGTGGAAGGGAGCGGAGGAGTAGCCCCCAGCTTGGCTTCGCAAGCATGCGTCCATGGCGCCCTGGTGTGGCAGACCCCTGCAGCTGCCAGTATTACATCACCAGCCTGGTAACATCCTGCTGACTGGCTCGTGCTACCTGCACGAGGCTTCTGCTTGAGATTTGGTGGCCTTGACCACAGTTGTCTTTGACAGCTGAGCAGTTTACTGGCTATGTCATCGCTGGCTGCAGGCTGCTCTTGCACACCGGGACCCCAAGGACCTCCGGTCACCCATCTGCTGCATCCTAGGCCACGTGGATACAGGTGCGCATATCACCTCAACAAAGGAGAACGGCCTAGTGCCTGGTGTGGCTTGTGAAACCCGTGGTCCTACTGTGAGCTCTATGTCCAATCCAGCATCTCAAGCGCTGCCTTGTGTGTGCTCCCTGTATGGGTATTGAACAGGCTTCAGGCGGCCGTCAGACTGGCTTGGGTTGCCAGGTTCCCCACCTGCATTTGTCGGCTCATGGCGAGTATTGCTGGCCTGCAGGCAAGACCAAGATCCTGGACAATATCCGGCGGACCAACGTGCAGGACGGGGAGGCGGGAGGCATCACGCAGCAGATCGGCGCAACGTACATCCCAGCAGGCACGCTGCCCGCCGCGTGGCTGGCCTGCCTTGCCCAGCACCGCTCAGCGGTTGTGACATGCTCTTTTTCTGTCTTCTGTTTGACAGGCACAGTTGGTTCCTAAGCAGCATTGCTGACCAATGTGGGCTGTTCCTTGGCAGGATTAGTCTGCTGCTATTTCTCTGTGCATGCCAGGGTTCGGACAGTTCCAACCTGGGCCATGAAATGGGTCAAATCCCTCCTCGTGTGGTCTGTTGTGAGATGGCATGAGGAATGCCTGCTTGCAGACGCTCTGCGGACACGGACTGAGGACCTTCGCAAGGGCCGCCAGTTTGAGCTAAAGCTGCCAGGCCTGCTAGTCATCGACACACCAGGTGATCCGCATCGCGCCTTGGGAGGTCGGTTTGCAAAGTCGTGTGTGAGGTGCACCGTGCGGAGGGCGGGCATGAGGCGCAGCCTGCAATGCCCACATTGCTGGGTGGGGTTGCATGCTGACCATAGCTGACATCCCTTGGCTCAGCCAAGTGTCGTGCAATGGCTGCTTGGTTCCAGTCTTGAGGTGCCCTGAGCCACACTCCCCTCCTTGCGCGCTGGCCACGAGCCCCCTGGGCAGACCTGCTGCTTCCCCGTACCTCCCTGCCATGACGATGGCTCATGCCACCATGGCCGCCTCCCTTCGCAGGCCACGAGTCTTTCAGCAACCTGCGGTCGCGGGGCTCAGGCCTGTGCGACATTGCCATCCTGGTGGTTGACCTCATGCACGGGCTGGAGCAGCAGACGGTTGAGAGCATCAACCTGCTCAAGATGCGCAAGACGCCGTTCATTATCGCCATGAACAAGGTTGACAGGTGGGTGTTTGGAAGGGTTGGGGGCGCAGGGCGTGGGCTGCGGCGGCTGCGGCATGGCTGGTGTGCAAAGGGTGGGCAGGCGGGTGCATACTGGGTGCAAGGAAGCAGTGGTGTGTGCAGCTATGTGTGGCCTTTGGTGTGGCTGGTGATTGCAGTATCTTCCATGGGTTCCCCGGTCCGTACTGGTCACGGCGTTCCCTTGCCACCAGCTGCAGGACTGCATGCCTGCTGCCCCTGTGTCCACACCTGCAACGAAACGAATGTCATGCCCACCCTTTTGTGCTGTGTGCACCTACCCAGTCCTCAAATCCGCCACGGCCCTTGCGTGTGCAGGTTGTATGACTGGAAGGCGGTGCCCAACAGCCCCATTCAGGACTCGCTGGCACGGCAGCCGGACTATGTCCGCCGCGAGTTTGAGGATCGCCTGTCCCAGGCAAGCACTGCGGCTAGGGTGCTGCCCTGGCTGGTTTCCAGAGCGTGCAGCCAGCTCTGGGCCGGTGCACATCTAGCATGATCATGCTAGGCGTGCGCACCCCCCCGCTGGAAGTCTGCAGTCCCATAGTGAGGGTTTCGGATGATGCCCAGCTCTGCCTGGACCTTTTTTGGTAGCGAGTGGCGACGTGTGTTTGTGGGCATTTGTGGGCAGCCGACCTCTCTGCCGGTGCTACACCGGCAGGGAGGTATTGGTTGAGATGTATTCATTTCCCTGGTGCCTGCCTGGCTCTTGTTCTTCTCTGCAGGTGTCTCTGGCGCTGAACGAGCAGGGGCTGAACGTGGCGCTGTACTGGCGCAACCGGGACCCCAACACCTACCACTCCATCGTGCCCACGTCAGCCGTCACGGGGGAGGGTGAGCAGCAGTCGGCCGAGGAAGTTTGAATGGGTACCAGTCTGTCTCCCCAAGCTAGCCGCTGTCTCCGCCTCTGCCACCCCAGCCACCAAGAGTGGCTTTGGACATTTCATTCACTTGATGAGGCGCTTGGTCCTTGGGATGACTGTAGCTGTGACGGGGCCCCAATACTGGCTCTAGGCTGCCAGCGGCGTGCATGCTGAGCACTCAATGAGATGGAGGGGTTGGCTGTGTAGGCGCTGTGGCAGCTGACGCTGCAGCATTTGCGCCCTGCCAGCGTGGTTGTCGTGCCCTGCGGACCCTAGCGTGCACTGATGGCTGCTGTGCGTGCTTTGCTCGCCCCGCAGGCATCCCCGACCTGCTGCAGCTGATGGTTAAGCTGACGCAGTCCCTGATGGTGGAGCGGCTTATGTTTGTGGACCACCTGCAGGCAAGCCATAGCACAGCGCAGCGCAGCACAGCAGGCCGCCTGGGCCTGGCCTGGGGTGGCTCAAAAGGGCCAGTGATAATCGTGGTTGTTTACTGGTACCCTGCCCTTGTCAGGACTATAGAGGGGATATGTGTCGCACAGGGCATGTGGCACAGCGTCTGTATCAGCTTTGCACTTGCTACCTTGCATCCATGTGCTTGGCTTGTCTGTTAACCAGCCCTTTCAGATGCTGGCTGCTAAAGCATTGGCAAGCTGAGCGATGGCTGCGTTCAACTTGATGTTTAACACACACGTACACCCTCCCTTCCTTTTCCACCTGCAGTGCACAGTGCTGGAAGTGAAGCAGATAGAGGGTCTGGGCACCACGATCGACGTGGTGCTGGTGAACGGGCAGCTGCGGGAAGGCGACACCATCGTGGTGTGTGGCCTGGGAGGGCCCATCGTCACCACCTGCCGGGCGCTGCTCACACCACACCCGCTGCGGGTAGGTTGCCAGGCAAAGGCTTGTTGCTGTGTGTGAGCGGGCACCGGCACTCATTCTTGCTCCAGGGGCTAGCTGAACTTTTCGGGCGCCAACCTGCTGCGGCCGTCAGCATTGGTTTGGTAGCTGGGGAGATGTTTCGGTGTTGCTAGGAGCTTGGGCACTGGTTTCAGTGTCCGAGTGCTTCTTAGGGCCTGGCACTGCGTGCCTGCGTACGTCGTAGAGGGAGTGCGGGTGCGTGGGCAGCTCGGAGGCCCCGCACAGGAATTCATCCAGGCCACCTGTAGGTGCTGTAGAGCAGCAGGCTAGTACTCAGTTGGCCCGCCAGCTTGAGGCCAGTGGGGAGGTGTTGACATTACCAGCAGGGGGCGGCGAGTCAGCGTCATCCCTGTTGGTGGTGTCTTGCTCTCCAGAGCTTGTGCCAAGCTACAGTACATGCCTCAAGTTGTAAGTGTACAAGCCCGCTTCATTTTGTGTGCTGGTTCGCAGGAGCTGCGGGTGAAGGGGTCCTACCTGCACCACAAGACGATCCGGGCAGCTATGGGTGTCAAGATAGCGGCGCACAACCTGGAGTCGGCGGTGGCTGGCACCCAGGTGGGGCTGCTTGTGTGTATGTGGCGATTGGCGTTGTGGTGTGGCAGCTGATCAGAGAGGGACGCACATGGGGGAGGGAGAGCGGCTCGGCACAGGGCTTCTCGTGTGCACACCAGGAACCTTACATGGCACCGGCCGCGGTGCACGCTGTGGGCTGCGAGCTGCCACAGCAGCCATCCAGTCTGCCTTCATATGATCCGTGACACTTGTGGCAGTGGACACTGCTTGCCTGCGACATGCTCCGGCGACGAGGACAGCAGCGGGTGGATGTGTAGGGACAGCTGCCCACCCAAACCTTAGGAGCCGGGGTTGATTGTATGTGTGTGCGCGGGGTCTTCCTGGCTGCAGCTGTACGTGTGTGGTCCTGACGACGATGTGGAGGCGCTGAAGGAGGAAGTGATGGAGGACATGACAGATATCTTTTCATCTGTGGACAAGACAGGTGGGTGGGGTCGAGACAGGAGCACGGGGTAAGGAGAATGAAAGGGGGACCCGCTACAGGGAACAGCCACGCCAACGGAGGATGGGGCGTACATGAGGCCATGGGGCATGCGTAAACTGGCGGCTGTGGCGGGAAAGGTGCCTGCGCTGATGAAGCCCTGGTCAGGGTTTGCTCCTCCTGGGTAACTGGCTCCTGGTTCGCTGGCTTAGTCCAAGCTCGACCCTTCCAGTTCTGCTGGCCTGGAGGCTCACACAACTTTGGCATGCTGGGGCCATTGCATTGTAGGACCCAATAGTTGCTCCCAGTTGCTGCCGGCCGGCCCCAGCATTGCTTAGACCTGCGACAATGTCCACAGTGGCCAACCCAACAGCTGTTCACGAGACCTACCCCGCTTCATGGTCATGCAGGCGAGGGCGTGTGCGTCCAGGCGTCCACGCTAGGCTCCCTAGAGGCCCTGCTGGAGTTCTTGCGGTCCCCCGATGTGGGCATCGCGGTGTCGGCCATCAACATCGGCCCCGTGCACAAGAAGGACGTGATGCGGGCCAACGTGATGATCGAGCGCGGCATGAAGAAGTTTGGCGTCATCCTCGCCTTTGATGTGCCTGGTGGGTGATGGGGGCGGCAGCTCTTGTGCTACCTGGTGGTGCTGGGGCATCACACCCTGCCGCCAGCCTACCTCTTCTTCCTGTGCTGCCACATGTCTCACAGCCAGGTTCCACCTCCCCTGCAAGCTGGCCTAGCGTGCAAGTAAAGCTTCCTCCTCCCCCGCAATCTAGGCCCTGGCAAGGAGGAGCAGTCATGTGTATGTATACCATGTAGTGACCAGTGTGCACCTGCCATTGGTACACCATGCAGTACCCAAGCTGTGGAGCCGGGGCAGCCTTGGCTTGGAGTGGCCTGTCCTCACCTCGGGCCTGTACCCATGCCATCCACTGCAGTCACCAATGCCAGCACGATCGCAACTACGGCACCTGCCCTGCCTGTTGCTGTGGGAAGCGAACCGATCGATTGGTTGGTTGGTTGCTTGAGTGCAGTCACCAAGGAGGCGCGGGAGCTCGCCGAGTCCATGGGTGTGAAGATCTTCACCGCCGACATCATCTACCACCTCTTTGACCAGTTCACAGCCTACCTCAAAAAGGTGCGCGGGGCGCTTTCGCTGCCCTGGGAGCCCGGCAGCGGGGTCGGCCGTGCGGCGGTTCTGAGGAGCAATGCCACGGGCTGTTGGTTAAGCGTTGGCGGCCCTGGCTGGCTTCTGTGTGCCTCCTTGGCTGGCGGGCCAGAGGCCGACTCCGATTACACTGGAGTCTCAGAATAGGCCTGGTACTACCTGGCGACTTTCCTTTGCTGAGCTCCAGGTTTGACAGTGACAAACCGTCCCTGCTGCGGTTTTTCGCTCTGGCAGCTGCTGTGAGGGATGGTGGGTTTGTCTCGCTTGCATGGCTGGCTACCAAAAACGGGGGAGGTCCAAGGGGCGACAGCTCTCTATGCTTGGTTGGGGCGCAGCCCCTGCTGCACACGCTGCCACCCTCCTTCTATGCTCACCCTCCCTCCTGTCACGGCTCTGCGCATTGTGGCATCTGCAGGTGAAGGAGGAGGAGCAGGAGGCGGCCAAGCTGGACGCGGTGTTCCCCTGCGTGCTCAAGATCATGCCCACCTGCGTCTTCAACAAGAAGGACCCCATCGTGCTGGGGGTGGAGGTGGTGGACGGGATCGCTAAAATCGGCACGCCGCTCTGTGTGCCCACACAGGTGGGTGGGTTGGAGGGGATGTCAGGCTGGCTGCGCAGGGAGGGCAGGGGTTAAGGTGTTGAAGGGGATTGCAAACATCAGCATGCTGCCACACGGAGGCTCACAGCGGGTGTGAGCCTCCCACCCAGGAGGCTGCGCCTGAAAAAGGAGTCCATGTACTGGCATGTTACGGTGGGAGTGAGTGGTGAGGGGTCGGACAGCGGAGCCGCAGTCGGCACAGCAGTGGGGCTCTGCGTGCCACCAGCCCTGGTGCAACAAGAGGAGGGAGGGGGCAGGGGTTTGGAGGCTGGGGTTCGCAGGGGCTGCTCGGGGGTTTGGTGCGGCCAACCGCGGATTGCATGGATTGGCTGCCACTGTGTCTGCTGCATGTCAGCATGAATTTGGGCGATATCACGTTCATGCAAATGGACACAAGGCTGGGACGGTGTGCTGCTGACTGACGCTGAGATGAGGCTGACCGATGGGTGCTGCAGGGGGGCATCGACCTGGGCCGCATCGCCTCCATGGAGAAGGACCACAAGGCGGTGGACACAGCCAAGAAGGGTGATGCCGTGGCCATGAAGATCGAGGTGGGCTGGCCAGTGGCTTCCTTTCTTTCTTTGTTACCCCCATGTCTGCCTCCTGCCTCCGTGCCTCTGGCTTATGGGGCGCCCCCCGCCCTTGGGTGATGAGAGTGGGTGAGTAAAGAACAGCAGGGTATCTGAGCCGTTTTGCCAGTCGCAACCCTAAGTTGTGTGCCAGTAAATGTGCGGCACCACCCGCCTATTTACCACCACCAGCCCAGGGTAGGCATCCAGCAAATGCCTTGGGGTGCGCTGGAACCATCAGCAGCTCCATCAGCAGCTCCGGCTTCTCAACTTCCTGCTGCCCTGCCACTCCTGATCCCTACTGCCGAGAGGCACAGTGGCTGCCGTCCTTTGCTTTCATGCCCACGGTGGCACTTGATGCCTGGGACTCCTCGGTCGGCAAGGCGCCTACTGCCAAACGCCTTGGTTTGCAGGCGACCAACCCCACGGAGAGCCAGCGGTTGTATGGGCGGCACTTTGACTTCAAGGACGAGCTGGTGTCTAAGATTAGCCGCAAATCCATCAATGTGCTGAAGGTGGGGTGGGCTGGTGCTTCTATCGGTGGTGTGATGGCCAGTCTGCGAGCATTGAGGAAGTGACTTATACGGGGTGCAGATGGTCAGTCGCTGCCTGGTTGCAGAGGCAGCTGGGGTGAGATTGATGCTTTGCTCTCCATCACCTGAAACCTGTCGGGCTGCAAGCATACAGTGCATGGATGCCGTCATTGAGTCATAGTCAGCATTGGGTGGGCCTCCTGGGGTAAGGTTGTGATGGCATTTTGATCTTATGTTGGTAACCCGCGTGCAGGAGATGTTCCGGGATGACATGGGTAAGGATGACTGGAAGCTCGTCATCAAGCTCAAGAAGACGTTCAGGATTGACTAGGTTGCCCCCTCTTAAGTGAAGGGGGCATGTGACTGGCACTTAGCTTAGCAGCAGGTAGCCGCTGGAGGGCTTAGGAAATGATTTGCACACATGGCAGGATGGCATACTGTGTGAGACATTGTCTGTTGTGTTCACATGTTCCGCGTTCAGTGTTTTGCACACTCGCTACAGCGTAGGATTTTACTGCCCATTGCTAGGGATGTTTGCAAGCAGAGCCAATTTTACAACATGGGTTCAGGATTCAACGACAATAGTGCATGTTTGCAGACCCGAAACGCCATGTAATGGACATGAATGGCTAGCTTGGTTTCAATCATAGAACTCTGGTGCACCGTGCAGACAAAAGTCGACAATGCTAGCAGCTTGTAGGAGATCTCATGCTCCCTCCCTATACATATTCAGAAGTGACACCCACACTAGTAAACAGGAACATTTGTCAAGGACAGTGGCGGCTTGCGGCATAGCTGGCTGCAGACTGGCTTGCAACAGTTCATATCTATTAAAAAAAACATCAATATTATCCCTTGCCCCGGGCTTGTCATGACTTTGGCAATGATGGCGGGTGCCTCAAGGGCTGCTGCCGCATGTATACTTGCAGGAAAGGCACTTGTCTCGAGGCCGCAAAACTCTGCATTGATTTGTGGATTTGTGGAACACTAGCAGCGTATTGCCAGCGGTCTCAAGCCTGGTATCAGACCTGAACAGCACCCTTTTGCACACCGCTGCCACCGCGAGAACTACTACGAGAACTACTAAGGCAAGTGTAGCCACACCAACCACCCTTGCCAAGTCAGTGGCTGCCCCGCATGCTACCCTGGTCTGCTGGATAGCAAAAGCAAGTCCTAACGCAGCTCATCACACCAGTGCCAGCCACTTGGATCAAAGCATTGCTGCCAAGGGCTTCTACTGAGGCGACGCCCTACGACTGGCGCTGTCTCGAGTTCAGCCGCTGGACAGGTGCCGTCTGTGTGGGCTGCTGTACTGCGTGCTCTGGGTAGAGAGACTCCAAGCGTCTACAAAGAAAGAGGGAAGAGCCAAAGCAGAGTCGTTCCAAGACAGGGGCCCCCTACAGTTGTGCAGTCCGTAGGTGGGAGCTTGCGCACTGGCGATGCTCAGGTTTAAAAGCACCTTCTAGGATTCTTGTAGGCTAGCCAGCACCAGGCACACATGCAACCAGCCCTGGCAGTTCAAGACAAGCACTTCTCACATTTATGAGAACCGCTCCAACCCAGGGCGCTCCGTGTAGGGCTCGTGGCACAAGTGTCCACGTCTACTCTGACGCTGCCAACCCTCAGCCCATTTCATGACACTCCCCAGCTGTTGTGCCCGAATCTGCAGACACCACCAGCCTCCAATCTCAGCGCTAGCGAGAGTCAAAACACACCTCTTCATGCTGGCCATCTCCTCCATGACCTGGTGCATGACCTGGTGGTTTGCTGCCAGCTGTTGCTGCAGTGCTACGACTCGCTCCTCCAGGGCGGCAATCCGCTGGTCTGTGGTTCCCCCCTACATGGCAGTCGGAACACAAAAGGAAACTTCTGAGCCCCTGGACTTGCAGCTCTGACTGACTGGCTATCCACGCTCTTGGGCATTTATATGGCCGCAGCAGTGGTAACAGATGGGGAAAGATATGGCAGAGGCATATGCATGGCGGCAGGGGCCAGGACAGTGTTTTACCTGCCGAGGTCCTGCATCCACTTGCTGGGCAGAAGCAATTAACGTTGCTGCTGGCCCTGCCATGAATGGGCCTACAGTCCGGGCAAGACAGTTGCAACTCAGGCTCTCTTGCGACGTAACTATATGGCATGGGGCTAAAAAAGGCCTCAGACGTTCGGTGTCGACAGCAAGCCTACTCGGCTGGCGAGCAGAGGAAGATCTTATTGGCTACATGTTGGCATGCTCTGGGCTCAATCCCCAGCAGACCCCAGCAGGCATGCACCTGCTGAAGCAAGCCACCCACCAAGCTTCTCCTGCAGCCAGCGCTTCAGCGCAGCAGCCTCATCTGCTGTGGCTTTGCGCGCTTTCCTCCCCACTGTAAGAACTACCTCCAACTGGGCCTCAAAGTGCAGGAGGTGGCTGACCACTGGCGGCCCTCCCTCCACGGCATCTGGAGCGGGTGCCTCGTCCCACCAGGCGGTGACTACCTGCTGGATCTCGCCACCGCAAACCCTGGCTGCCATTCGCGCGGCAGCATCTTGGCTGAGACTCTGAGACTGAGACTTGACTTTCAGGGTTCTCCCATCTGCCGAGATGCTGTAAAGCTTCAGCTCCTTGTCGAAGTCTTTGTGGCCAAAGCCGCTGAGAGCGACCTTGGGACGGCTGCCAAGAGACTGCCTGAGGGGGTCCCGCAGGGTGAGGGTTATCTCCAACCCCTTGCCACCACCCCCTCCGGCAGCGACGCTGCTGCTGCTGCTGCGCGCAAGCCCAGCCTCTTGCCTTACCTGCCCTGCTGCCTGCTGTAGCTGCTGCATGTGCTGGTGCTCGCTGCCTGTGAAAGCACCAGCCTCCGAGGGCTCCTCAAACAAAATGTCCTCATGCTGTTGCTGGTTGAGCTCCTCCAGAAACTGGTTAAGGATATCATCCCCCACCTGACTTAAGGGCATGGCGGGCAGTACTGGCGGCGCCGAGGCGGGACTGGGCTGCTGCACACCCTCCAGCACAAGCCCACCCAATGTGGGGAGCTGCAGTGCAGCCTGCCCGGGCAGTGCTGCATCACCCACCGGTTTTGCCACTGATGCTGCCCGTGACGGGCCTGCCTCTGCTGTTGACCCGGAGGTTGCAGCTGCAGCTGCGTCAGTAGTCTGGCCAATGCTCATGTGGGTGATGTGCAGGGGGTTGGTCGGCTGCACTTTCTGCGCCCTGACAACTTCTGCAAACATGACAGCCAAGCGGGCACCCTGCAATGCAGTTTTAGAGGCAGGCTTCAAACTCTCAGCAGGAGGTGATGACACTTCTTTTGCTGGCAAGCCTGCATGGGCAAGCTTGCGATGCACAGTACCCACTCTCTACTGCTGCTTTGCTTAACTATATATACAAACAAAGCCGAGCTCAGCTGCCCTGGTGGACCTCTTTCTGCGCACAAGGCTCAGCTCGGCAGGTCGATCATGGCATGCCTTGCTAGCTCACCGGTACCTCAGGGCACGACAGGGCCAGGTCAAACCTGGCACCTGATTTTCGTGCCAGGCTTGTCTTCTCGTCAACAGCCACATCTCCCCCAGGGTCACGCCCACCACCCAGCAGCCCCCCAATGCCATCCCATGCGGCTGCCGAGTTTTGAAGCTGTGCCACATGGCCCAGGCCTGGCTGGCATGCGGCTACAAAGAGCTGCCCTGGGGAAGCCGTGCCTGCCGGCTGCTGAGCCAGCTGCCAGGCCAGGTGGGTGGCCACTGAAAGCTGCAGTGTTGACTTGTCTTGAAGCAGCTCGCCAGATTGAGGGACACACAGCAGTTGGCCCCTGACCTGCGGCGCCAAACTGTCAGTATCTGCAGCGATGATGTTAGCGTATGTTTGGTAAGGCTTGGCTTTACTCCCAGGCATGGCGTATGCACCAGGTGTCGGGTCCAGTCGCAGGGGTTTTTGCTTAAACAACACCCAAAGACCTGCATGAACGCACCTGTGGTTGCGATGTCGCCTCCGGGTGTAGTGCTGGATGTGGTGGAAGTGTTGCATGTGTAGCGGTCGTGCTGGATGTGGTGGAAGTGTTGGCTGTGTAGCTGCTGCGCATGCTTTGACGTGGTGGGGTACCACCCATTTGTTTGACCATCATGACCCTGCTCTTTCCCTATTGGCCTATAAGCTTCACAAGGATTCGTTCATGCTGCACCTGCTGCTGAGGTAAGCCTGCTTAGGGGATGTATGCATGGGGGCCCAGTGCACCATTTCCTCATCATGATATGCCCTGATACGATAGTAGCGCTGCATTCCGCTCTCCATACTGCTGATCGTGCCACCGTGGCACACGCTGCCTGATACACAGGCACCCCGCTCAACAAGGGTGGAGTTGTTACAAGGGTAGGCCCCTACTGCTGTTGCGGCCCCATGGTCCTGATAAACACCCCGCCAACCTCTGCCTGTGGCCGGTCAGGCTGCAGCAACCAAGGGCCACAAGCCCATCCTGCCCGCAAGCATGTGATGGGGCACCACTGCTACTAGGAACCGCAAAGGACGCCCCACCCTGTGTCGTTTCCTGCCCAACAGCTCCTGAAACTACTGCTGTGCAGGTCGTGTTAGTCCATGCTGCTCTGGCCGCACCAGCTCCTCAGCCACAGCCCTCTCCAGCTTCTCTGCCAGCTCCGCAGCAGCTGCCCCGCCCTCCTTCCCACCAGCAACCTCAAGGTAGAACTTGAGCTTGGGTTCTGTGCCGCTGGCTCTAAGGGTGAGGGTGGCCGGCCCTTGTAGGGTAAACGTGATCATGAGGTCTCCCGGCTGCCAGGGCAGCACCGCCTGTCGGTCTGCACAAGGCAAGAACCACACATGCCTTGTTCCTCCGCTAGTTGCAGCACAGTTGCTACTTTAATCATTCTTCCTCAACTGGGCGCTGGTTGAGGCTTGTGGGCCAAAGCTGACATGCACTGTGCAGAAAAGCCGCAGGAGCAACAGCCGCACCACAGCAGCTGGAAGCTTGTAAGAGTTACTGACCCGACTTGGGGCAAGGAGACCCACCTTCCTGGGAGGTGTCCAGCCCCGTGCCCAGATCCCGCACTGCCGTCACCCGCTGCCCGCCAATCTGCTGGGGGTAGCCGCTCCGCAGGCGCTCAAACACAGCGTGGCTTAGGGACGGTGGCTGGGCAACAATGTACCCCGAGCGGTACTCGTAGGCGCCGTACTGCTGCTGCAACTGCTGCCAGTGCTGTGCTAGGGTTAGGCCGCGGGTGTACACGTCAGCAGTTAACTCAGCAAAGACGACTGAGGCCGCCACCCCGTCCTTATCCTTCCCAACCTGCAGCAGGAGCAGCAAGCCACCTGGGCCACGCTGACACACTGGGAGTCACACACTTGTAGTTGGGCTGGTGAAATCGTTAGGCTCTGCACCACCACACCTCATAGAAGGAAGAAGCCAGGCAGCCAGAAGACCACGCGTGTGCCGCCAAGTGAATCCCCACATGCGCAAACCAAGCCCCCTTCACCACTTGCTGCGCATCTCCGAGGGGCGGCAGTTCTCATCCGGCGTACCTGGCCAAACATGAAGCCGATGGCCTCCTCGAAGGCGAACAACACCGTGTATCCCTCACGCTCCAGCTGGAGAGCCTCGTTGCCCAGCCACTTGAAACCGGTGAGGGTCTCCTGCAGAGGCCAGGGACACCAAATAGAGTGGAGCAGACACTTCTCCAGCCTCTGTGAGGTTACCCAACCCTGCCAGGACCATTTTGTAATGTCATTGGGAATATCGGAGTGGCTATTTGATTTGATTCCGGCCTCATGTAGTCTGCCACACGCCCGAAGCCACGCAGAGGGTTGAGTCCCGAAGAAGTCTAAACCTATGATCATTCACAATGGCTGCAAAGAAGTGGTTGTGATTGACAGGTAAGGAACCTGGCAAGCATTGGATTGGCACCCTGGTGCTGGCCAACAATCCCATCACCTCCTTGCGGTTGCAGGAATTCGGACACCATCCACCTAGCCATTGCAGGATAGAATGCCAGTATTAGTTGCCAAGCCCCCCACACCGAGCACCAGCACCCACACACAGCAGCCTTACAGCACGGGCGCCAGCCCGTACACTGGGACTGCCCTGCATCGGCAGGGAGCACCACCAAGAAACCACCCAGCCCGCCCTGCGGCTGACCTGCCAGTGGAAGCCCTCCTGCCGCGCCATGCCCTCCAGCATCCTGCTGCTGACGGTGGAAGACAGCATGGCCAGCCGCTCCACGGGCAGGGCTCCTTCTTGTTGGAGATAATTGGTGAGGACCCAGTGGGCCAGCATGGCGCCTATCTCATTGCCGGTGAAGGCACGCCACCGGCCTGCACACGGGGGGGAACAGAAGCAAGCAGGGCGGAGAGGGTCAGCAGCGGTCATACCCGATATGGAGAGTTGGTGGAACCTTGATGCAGGCCCGAGAAGCTCCCTTACAAGACACCTGGACCGCCCAAAGGCATGAAGGAGCTGCTTGACAAGGAAGGTCGGCCGCTGGAAGGTAGCAGCCAGCGTGACAGGAGTGAGTGCTTGCTTTGCAGGTGCGCAGCGCAGGTAAGGGAATCACATGAACAATTAATCGAGGTATGACCAAGAAAGCCCACCCCACAGGACACCAGGGTTCTCCTGGCCAGCAACCCCGCCGCTGACCTGTTGTGGGGTCCTGCTCCGCCGCGGCAAAGCGGTCGGCATCAGGGTCGGTTGCAAAGGCCAGCTGCACCCCGTACTGCTGCGCTGTCTTGAACGCCAGGTCCCAGGCGCCCTTGCCCTCCTCAGGGTTGGGGAATGGCACTGTGGGAAACTCTGGGTCTGGGTCGCACTGCTCTGTCACAAGGATGGGCCGTGGCAGGCCGAAGCTGCTGAAAGCCTGCAGCCAGCAGGGTGGGCGTGACGCGCGTCTGTTTGCTGCAGGTGCTGCAGGCAAAGCGGGGCCGGTGGACGGTAAGGTGGCAGCAGTGAGCTGCCTCTCACCATCTGACCCCAAGCACAATGCGCTGCTGATCACAAAAGAAAGAGCGTCCCTGCCACCATTGACTGCTTCAACTGGAGGTCGCGCACTGGTCCCCCACAGCATGCACAGCCACTGACGATGAGGAGACCGAGGGGGTCCACCAAATGGTCAGGCTTCGAAGTAACACGTACCTGCAGCACCCAGGGGGTGCCTACACCGTGCATGGCCGTGTAGGCCACAAGTGGCGCTATCACGTTGGCCGCGGCCGTGCGACACCGCAAGGCTGTGCTTAGGTTGGCAAGGTAGCGGGACGACACCTCGTCTAAGGGGTCTGCTACCAGTGGGCTGCTGTAGGGGCCCTGCAGTGGGCAACAAGGCTTGGTACTGTGTTCGCCATGCTAAGATCTAGGAGTGACTTGCTGTGGGATGATTAGATAGGGGCTAGCACCCAAAAAGGTGCGGGAGATCTTGCTTGTCGCCCCCACCCTGCCTTGGACATCGTCCCCGGGTACATTGTGTAATAAGCAGCCCGCCCATGTCCACCGTGTTCCTGTGCTTGGCTGATGTTGCATCACATCACATAAACCTTCCGACACAGGACACAAGAGAAGGAGTCACTGCCTGGGCGCCCCCCCACTTGCCTCCAGTACTGCTGGCTCCAGCTCCCACAGCTCTAAGTTGGAATCAATGGCTGCAGCAATGCCGGCATCCAGAGGGGGAATGATTTGGCAGCCGTTCGCCCAGTAGACCTTGTACCCATTGTCCTCCTTGGGGTTGTGGCTGGCTGTGATCATGATGCCTGCTGCACAGCCCTGCAGACCAGGCAGCACCGCGATAGGGGCTTAGATGGAGGCTGTATCTGCCAACACTGGCCTGTGGCTTTAGATTAACCCGACCAGCAGGCTATACAAGATGCAATCCACAAATGGGTCAGCACACTAAAGGGCCGACAAGTGCCTCACGTCAAAACCCAACCACCAACCGCAGCACGACCTTACCAGCAAGCGGACGCCTGTGGAGACAAACGGCGTGGGCACCACCTTCGAGAAGAGCCGCACCGGCACCCCTCGGCTAACAAACACCGCGGCTGCGATGTGGGCAAACTCCCGCGA
This sequence comes from Parachlorella kessleri, assembly GCA_001598975.1. Classification (NCBI taxonomy): domain Eukaryota; kingdom Viridiplantae; phylum Chlorophyta; class Trebouxiophyceae; order Chlorellales; family Chlorellaceae; genus Parachlorella; species Parachlorella kessleri. Next base: position 4,706 of record BBXU01000650.1, on the reverse strand, counting down.
GTGGTGTCGACCATCGTAGCCTGTAGACAGGAGCCACAGCTTTTGAAGACCAGCTGGCATCACGGTAAATCCCTATAACAAAACCTCTTAGGCAACCTTCTGGGCTGTGATATAGTCAGCAATCGGCCTACTAGCATTGGCAGGAGGCACAGCAAGGCACCTCACAGCTCTGGTATGAGTGCGAGGGTCCCCAGGCTGACACCAGCGTTGCCCCCCACCTATGACCACTCCAAGCTGCTTGATAGCTGGGCCCCAAAACTCGTCCTCCATGTACTTGAGCAGACCCTGGGTGGTCTGCTGCACAGTGATGGCGTTCATACGGTTGAATCCAGGCCCCATCTTGCCACGCAGCCCAGCAGTGCCTGCAGTGGCATGGCAACCTCTGATAAACTCCTGCATAGCTACAATTTTCCACTTGGGATAGGAGCCCTGTTGAAGTCCCTAGCTCACCAGTGTCACCTCACTACGTGGCAACCTGGCGGCGTGCTCTGCTGCAGCCGGCCAGCTTTTGCACTTACCAAACTGCAGCCTCCTTCCCAAGAGATCCCGGGCAAGTTCCAGATCCCATCCCTCCTCTAAAACTTTCTTGATCAGGGCAGAGGACTCTGGGTCTTTGTCTAGCCTCAGCCACTCCTCAGCTAGCCCGTTAAGGTGGGGGTCTGGCAAGGCCGGAAGCAACCTGCCTCTGCGCCATCTCCTCCTCAGCAAGTTCTGCTGCGGATGTGGCGCTTGTAGTTGTGTGACCGGGACTGAAGCGCCCCTGTGCAACAGAGGCACCACAGGCATGGCTAGACAAGGTTGCTAGCTCAACTGCCCGATCAGGTTATGCTATTTTACCGCTTTGCGTCGAATTGATGGTGATGGTTTGGGCCACCGCCGACTGATCGCGCCCAACGTGCTATGCGTGACTCCAGCTTGATTTTGATTCATGTTCACAAAAGTCCATCATGCAATCATTACATCAATCCTAGTATCAATCCTAGTATCAGACATCTTCTGCAAAATCTAGCTCCTACTTATGGCTCCTAGTGGCCTAATCCTCGGAGCTCCTTGGACACCCAGGGCCATGTACCCACTGTTCGAGGAGCAGTCACTTCCGTCCTGCAGCACACCTAGCCAAACTTGACCTAAGAGAGTTTAGCTGTATATGGTACACTGCATGCTGAAAGGGCCGGTCCGTTATGCCACTATGATCTAGCTGGAGGCCCCAAACGTCTCTGCACGCTTGGGCACCAACTCAGCGCCATACAGGATGTTAACAACATGGATGGTGGGCGGTTGCAAGTGGCTGCACTAGCGCCAACCACAGTATGCCTAGGTGATGAGGGTCGCCGAGCAGGCATTGGGAAATTAGTGCTTGGTGACATGGGCACTATGCAAGCTTTCCAAACTTGCCACTGGTACGCCAAGCAGTACGCTGGGTGTACAGCCTCTGCAAGCGTTGCTATGATGTCAGGGATTAAGCTGACTTGCGAGGTATAGCACAAAGCTGAGACATGATCTATGTGTAACGCACCCAAGCACAAGCGATAACCACAGCAGGTTATTAGCGGCTGCAATGTAGCTACTTGAGTTAACCTTGGTGCAAGCAGCCTGCCGAAGTATCCCAGACTGACGTCTGCAATCCTCCCCACTTGCAGCAATTGCTCGAACCGCAGACCCATTTTAGAACCCAGTGAGTTCCCAGGCTACAGCCGCACCCTTGCACCTACCGTGCACGATGGGTATCAACGTGACAGTGAGCAGCACACATCTCAAACCCCAACAATAGCCTGCCAGGGTTACGGCACGCCGTTCGCATGGCAAGCTACAGAAGTCCCCTTCCGGGAATGACTTCTTCCTGCCTGGCAGCAGCAGCAGCACTGCCAGCTAGCCATGCACCCAGGAAGCCGTCCTATTCCAGGCCACAGGCTGCCAGGAAGGAGCGGCGGGGGTTGGCATTGGAGGGGAGCGCCACATGCTGCCAGCTGTTGGAGGCGCTGTCGTAGCGCTCAACCAGCACAGAGTGGGTCTGCGGCAGTGGGCAAGGGGGGTGCTGGTATTAGGGCCTAGTCCCAGGGGTTGGGAACTGATCTGTACTAGTGCACGGTGTGCAGCAAGCAGGAAGAGCCCATGTCATGTGTGTGGTCCCCCGCCTAGGCAGGAGCCATCCTACTGTGCCACTGTACCGACTGGGGGTCAACAGAAAGTAGCAGTGTCAGCAGATGCACGGGCCTAGCCTTACACGGCCGCCCAGTGGGCATTCTTAGGCTAACGGAAGCTGAAGCTAGCAGCCGAATTGCTGGCAGATCGCAGGTGCAATGCAGCCAGATGCCATAGAGCTTGAATCACATTGTAGCTGAGTTGACACACACAAAGGCGGGGCCCACCTCCATGTCGGACTGGAGCCCTCCCAGAGCGTACACCTGCCCGCCCACCGCTGCTGCGCTGCCGTATGCTCGCGAGTCAGACATGTCGCCTATGGGTGACCACGCATTCATCTGCACGAGGCACAAACAAACATTATGCGTTGGCAGAGGAGTGGCATTTTTTTAATTGCGATGCTGAGTAAGGCACGTTGCCTTCCTGCGCGCAGGAGATAAACTCAGCCTGTGTGACAACTCCTTACCACCAACTGTCGTAATGGACACAGAGCTTACACCAATTTTTTAATATGGTTTTACACACTATGGCCAGCACACCAGCAACTTACACAAGCACATGGAGTCCCTCTGTTGAGGTTGATAAGGACAATGATCACCTTCAACAAGCGCGTAACATGCACCAGTGTTTCCACAGACCACGTCAACTAGACCACGCCGCTTGAGGCAACCGCGCCCAGCATACCTACCCGCGGGTCAAAAACTTCGCAGTGTGGGATGGCCTGCAGGCTGTCAAAGCCTCCCAGCGCGTACAGGTAGCCGCCAGCCGCCACGCAGGCATGCCCGCCGCGCTTGCTTGCCATCTCCCCAGGCAGCACGCCCCACCTGCACGCGGCCGGCAAGGGACGGGTTCAATGGGTCATTGCACTGCGCCAAGGGCATGAAGAAACCCATAGGGGGAGGCCCACAGCCAAGGCTTGTTGTCCTCCTACATATTTGTTAAGTCAGCCTGTGCCCAAGGCAGGTGTGAGCCGCAAAACCCTGCTTCGTAACCTTTGCTGCAAATCCAGACAGCAGCAGCGCACACATCATTACGACTGAACAGTGTGGCCCTGGTAGAGTCCATTCAGGGAGATTGCAACGACGAAACCAGGCATGCCACTCCCCACCTGATCTCCTGGGGTTCAAGCAACACCAGCTTACTCCTTTCTGTATCTGTGCGCTGTACACTACACAGCGCACCACCTGGGCTAACGTTAAAGGCCCTACCACACGGCCCAGGGCTACTTCAGTACTGATTCCCGCCTCACCACGCACCTGCCCTCTCTTGGGTCTAACCGCTCCACTGTGTTCAAGTAGGTCTCGCCATCGTACCCTCCCACAGCGTATAGGGCGCTGTCAATGGCCGCGCCGCCGAGCGCAAAGCGGCGCGAGGACAGCGCTGGGCCGATGAACCAGCGATCGTTGCCGGGGTCGTACCTGGATGGGCGGTGTCGCGGATGGGTCAGGCAACGATACATACTAGGGCCCTTGGCAAGGTAGAAAGGTCAAAAGGCTCAAGATCAGGCTAGGTGGGTCAGGGAGGCAAGCAAGGCATAGTCCACGCCAAGTCAGCATGGAGGAGATGGCACGTCCACAGTGTTTTGGGGGTCCTTAATCCCTGGAATCTACAGCAAACACCCTGAGACTTTCAAGGATGGGCCCTGACATATTAAGTAAGTGCCCGCAACGAGCCCCGGCAGACACAGAAATGCTTACCACTCCACAACATTATACTGCTCTTTAGGCTTGCCCCCGCCATAGCAGTAGAGGCGACTGCAGGAGACGGCCCCTGCCAAGCTTCCGCGGGCAACATTCATGGGGGAGAGCGCCTGCCAGGACCCGCTCCCCGCAAAGGCCTGGTATCTGCATGGTAAAACATGCGTCTTGCCTGCAGCGGATGTCGCCACCAACCGGTTGCGTTCAAAAGTGGTGGCATCAAGAGGGAGACAGTACAGGAGCACGCAGCGCTGGAAGGCACTGGCAAGCTCCTCTCCATAGGCACGGAAGTCCTGCTGAGTGTTTAGGAGTCGGTAGGGTGTAGGAGCAGGTAGTCAACCTGCCTCCAGCAAGTGAAGCTGTGAAGGCATCACAGGCAGTCCTCCTACCCTGGCGGCAACCCCCAGCAAGGGACGCAGCTGCAGCCCCCACCGGCCCGCCACACCCGCTGCGTGCCACAGGCACGCCGGTGTCCCGCGGCGGCCGCAGCCCCCCTCCCGCCCTCCCCCGCTCACCTCTCGCAGCGCACCACCGTGTTGTACCAGTCCATGCCGTTGCCGCCGCCCGCCACAAAGATGTCGGCCGGCGTGGCCACGGCCACCGCAAAGGAGCGCGGCTGGTCCAGGATGGGCAGCGAGCTCCAGGCGGACTTGGCGGGGCAGAAGAAGTCTGCGGCGGGCGAGGGGGCGCGTGTGCAGAGGACCCAACCGGGTGCCCGGGCAGGGCAGCAGCGCGCTTCTTGCTGTCACCGGTTTATCAGCGGACACCCGCGTCAACAGTGCCCGCAGCCCAGCAGTGCCCAGATGCCTGCAAACACACCCTGGTGCACAGCTGCCGCCTCGAGCTTTCCTCCTGCCGCCGCGTCCT